>DWQX01002835.1:0-20057 GCA_018245475.1 Pharmacophagus antenor
TATATATAATATATATGTATAGAATATACTGTATTAATATCTACATATGAAATAACCTTTTCGCAACTTTATTCGTTATATTTTTTATCAAAATCCAATCTGTTGACATACGTATAAATCATAAATGACAGTTGATAAAACTGGTAATTAGAAGTTGTTTATAACAGATGGCGTTATTTGAGAAAATTATTATTAGCATAAAAAACGTACAGTTACCGACTTAACCGAGGAAATATTTATAATTGAAATTTTAAATATACGAAATATCAGCAACAAAACTTCTAAAGCATTAGTACCCGTGTAATGAAGTATTTTTCAATACAAACACAATTGATGAAGTGACGTTTAAAACCAAAATAACTCTAATTAAATCGGTTTAGCTGTATTGAATGTGCGCAAAAGTAGACGGGCAAAAATATGTATATATAGTTACTGTAATATTCGTTTTACGATTGGTGGTGGTACTTACTAGTGAGTAAGAAACCTCATTAATGAAAATCTTGTTCTTAAGGTGATATCGATGACGTTGTGATTATATCTCTAAATATTAGATATAGCGTACTTCTGAATCCGCGTAGCAGCTACGACACTATTGTCCAATTTCCGACACAAAAGCTTTTTTATGTTTTAAGTCATAATTTTTTTTATCATTCTTGGACTAATGCTTGACCTACGAAGATGTTAAGTGACAATGAGGCCGTAGATAACGAAGCGTATTTACCCAAAACACTTCTGACTTTCTCATGTACGACTGAGGGAACAAAACAATGCTGTTATGGTGGCAGATGTGCATTGGATGGGAGATAGCCAAACGGGTTCGAAAAATCTTACCACCATCCACACTCCACTACTCTAGTGGTCCGGGAATCGAACTCGTGGTTACCTAAATTCATGTGAAGCTAAGGTCGTGTTAGCGCATTGCAGAAAACAAACCTTACTCTTGCTCAATTTCTTACTTGTATAAAAAAAGTGTATTTAAAAAAACACATCTTCCCCTGTTTCAAGCATATGTGCCTGCGAATTCGACACCTGTTTACAATCAACCAATGTTCGTCCAACAACCTATGCATAACAACTACATGGAAGGCAACTTTGCGCCAAATGCGCCAATGTTTGTTAACACGGAATTACCCGAAGCAACTCACTCACAAGCTTACTCGCCAAGCGAACTCTTCGCTGAAAACTGTGACGAAAGCAACAAAAATAATGAAGGTAAGTAAAAATATTAGAAATGAAAAATTATACTCAACCATTAAGACGTGGTGTAACTCTTCGGTAATATATCGGGACTTGTATTGCTTTATTTTCCGGCAAAGTGGTTTTTTTATTTTATAGATTTACACTTAACCACAATCTCACCTGGTGTTAAGTGATGATGTGGTTTATGGTGGTATGGCGCACAAACCTAGAAGTAGCCTGTTCACTCTGTTCTTAAAGACACCCACGCTATATTTGGTGGTGATTTCAAACACGTATTCCATACAATCCCTTTCTATGGGATTTCTGCCAATTGAAACTTCTTTAGTAGTGGGACCTTGTAAGGATCAGGAAAATTTATACTATTTCCTCACAGTATAGCATACTAGTTTAAAACATACAGTATTCGCTCAATTGTAAGAGTCTTCATTTATATTTCGACTACGTTAACGTAAAACATTACGCCATACCATGTTTGCCGTTCAAACCACAAGATCCTCTATCCAAAAAATAATCAAATACTACTATCTCTGTTCAGATGTCAGCGAAAGTTCGTCATCGCCTGATATATGTCAGCCGGGACAGAAGCGTCTCAGCGCGTTCAAACGTCTGGGACCGCTTAATCAGTCTAAGAAGCCCAAACTGACGATAAAGCTGAGCTTCGATAAGGAACAGCCAGTCAGGTAATCGGTAAATTTATTGACACGCCAGACGGCCGTAAATACTTTCAATAATAAGAGAATAAGAGATAGTACAATTTGGGTAGAAGGAAAAAGTTTCCTGTTATAAAAATTATTTAAAACATTAACACCCGGGTTGATCAGATATTTTACACTAAATTTCATGTAAGTCCATATAGTTGTTTTGCTTGATGCAATAGTCAATTAATATTTTAATAACAGTTGTTTTAATCTATCGCGAGCACGTTTGAAAAGCTGCGACTCTATTGTCACGTAAAATTGAGGTAAAACGTTAAACGCAAGTAAGGTAAGACGATAAAAAGCTGCCGTGTTTTGTAATCGAATGCTTTTATTTACACGACTGAACGAAATCAAGGAGAATCGTCTCCGTGACGCAGTGGATTCGCGGGCCACGTAAAATACTGTGATCCGGCAGTCGTACATGTGAGAAAACGTATTATGAACAGGCCACATCATCTACGATCTCATTGTTATTTAAGACCAGATGAAATTGAGAACAAGTGTTCAATAAACATAAAGTACCATTCGTTGTAGGGAAGTGGTGGGGGAAACTAAAGACGGCTCGGCTGCCGAGCCATACGTGCCCGCTCACAAGCGGAGTGACATCGTCAATAGTGACGATGAAATAGTTAAGAAGTATCTTATACATTGGCCATGGAAGAACAACGTGCCGGTTAAAAGAGATGTCAGTGCAAGATCTTCTAAGGTTTTCAGTTTTTTTAATAGCTAAGTTAACTTCATTTTTTTATAGGCAGACAAAGCAAATGGGTGTGCCCTTCGTAATGGATAAAACAATTATTATTGATGTGGGTAGAATCGAACCTAGGTCTCCATTACAAGCCAACCGGAGAACCAGTGCGTCACGGATGCAATCAGACGTATAGATTTTATAGTGATCACAATCTATAATTATTACTTTATTAATACTATAATTCATTCATTTAAAAAAACTCTTTAAAACTTATTTCAGAGCGCCATGATGATGGAACAGGAACAAATGGAACAGTTGTATGAGAAAGATAACGTATTCATACAATTAACGGTAGGTTTTCGCATTAATTTTTTCACTCAAGAAAAAAATTTAATTCGCATGAAATTTTAATTTTTTTTACCGTGTCATAGTTATGTTATATTATACAATTCATTGGTTATTAATTCTTTACTATATGAACCATTTTAGACGTTGGCTAACAGCGCCGCCTTGTGGCAAAAACCTGCGTTAATCTATTATTTCTTTATTTTTAAGTATAGATTGGAATCGAGCGACGCATTTGGATAAAATATATTAATGAATCATAATTACTAACAGACGTTAAAGTCCCATAAGAGGGGACAACGGAGAGCGTAAAAGTTTAATAAATTTCTCTTTCAGGTGAAAGGTTATCCGTGCACTTGGACTAAAGAAAATGTATTAGATACTTTGCTCGAAAATCTAGAAGAGAAGAGTTTCATTCCTTGCTTCATAGAGGTAAATTATGATAAAAAATAAAATTTTCCTTTAATTATTTAACCCCTTGCACTGGGAATAGTTTTAGACGTTATTTTTTTTTGTTTTTATGTTATATTCGGAATAAAGCTGTATGTTGCTATTGTAATAAATTAATTGATAATATATTATACCATAATTGATCATAAACTTTAATGTCCCATGAGAGGGGACATCTGAGTGCAGTTGCTTAATAATAATACAGGTGTTATTTACAAAAAGCACAAATACAAACAACGCTGTTATAGCGGCAGGTTGACATTTAGGGTAGTCGTTAGACAGGCGGAGTCGAAAAGCTCTACCACGATCCATACCCATATTTTCAAGGAATCGATACCAAAACTTACATTTTAAAAGGCAAAAGCGGTAAAGCAGTGCACCGTGGTGGCAATCAAAAAGTTACATGTAAATTAACTTAAAAAAAATTAAATTTTTATATCTTATCTACATCTTCAAATTTATCTGTGTCTTTATCTACAACTTTATGACCGTAAATCGTTTCACTCATCCTGTCGCGCGGAAATCAGACTCAGGCTTCCGAGTTCGATGAAGCTATAAAAATCGACAATTATTCAACAGCGATAAAGTCAATTGAATCTAAAAAAAATTAAAGGAAAAAAGGGAGAGAAAGTAAAAATGTTGTTATTGTCGGAACAAACAATTTTTTAGGTTATAATTATAACATGAAAAAAATATAGTACCAACAATGCTTACTCATCTTTGTACTGCGATACAGCCTAATCCTATAATGTAACGCTGATTTTCAATAAAGCATCCAGTGACGCACGCACACAAATTCAGCGGCGTGCAGATTAAAAAGAAAAGTGACTATATTAAAGTTAGTACGTACTGATAATGATGATTATAGTGGCGACCGAAATTCGTTACGGAAAGGGTTAAAATGTTCCAGTTTTCACCCCACGAGTGCAAGTTCCTGGTCCTGAGATGCCGACCAGCGCTGGTGGCGATACACAAAATGGGCTTCACCATGCAAAGAGGCGGCGTGACGCTAAACATAACGATATCCAATATCGATTTGATGCTGACGGACATCGATTTTCTACCAAAGTTGATTCTACGGAAGCGTGTGCTAATGGGGCTCAATAACAATACGAAGCTATGTTTGAAGGCATTCACCCTGCAGTCGGGTAAGGAGTTTAACCTATTTATAGCTTTATCTACTCCTGGGACAAAATAAGAATCATATTAACCCTTTGTGTGCGTACGTCTACTCTCAGCCACCGACACCTTAAACAATGATTTCCGGCAACATAGCACAGAATCAAAGCAAATTGTAACTTCAGGGATCAGTGTTAAATATCTCTGAACGAGCTCAAATAACAAATCAACCTGACGAAGCAATACTAATGAAAACGCCAATTGGATATGTCTACGTAAATATTTAATACTTCCGAAAAGAGATAATTTAACACATCGTGTCTCTTATCCTAGGTCTAGAAGGTGTACCCATATTTATATATGTGTGTATGACATAATGTAGTCTTGTACTGCTAAAAACAGGAATATAGGAAGCCTTTCGTCTTAAGAACGACATAAGAAAGTTTTTAGTTCGCTTATGGGTCTCTCGTCGCGCATCAAACGAACCTAGTAAGGTTTTTATCGAAGAATCCGTTTCCTTCTCGACAATGAAAAGTTACTGCCATATTGTCATATAACAATCACGTAAACTATATCAACAGATATAAGCCACTTCATATACTTTCCCCTCAATCGTGTGAACCACCAAATGGACATCGTTGAGTTGCAGAGCCATATTCAATGGA
This sequence comes from Pharmacophagus antenor, assembly GCA_018245475.1. NCBI lineage: Eukaryota > Metazoa > Arthropoda > Insecta > Lepidoptera > Papilionidae > Pharmacophagus > Pharmacophagus antenor. The sequence continues at coordinate 5,169 of DWQX01002835.1, forward strand.
AGAGTTTGGTCGAATTAGATCTGTCCAACAATAGATTAGGGTAAGTAAAAATATATTTCGATGCGATAGTCAATGTTAAAATTCATTTATCGTAATTAAACTACCCAAATAGTAATTTTTAAATTCATATAATTTATATAGAGCCTGTTTTTTACTCTAATTGAGGAGAACTAACGGCATTTTTTTTTGTAATGTTATATATTCATTATAATTAGGTAAGCTGTAAGTAAAGATTTTTAGTGGATTAGATTTGTATTCATCTGTAATTCTTATATTTGTCTATGGATATCGGGACTTAGTACCTTACATAAAGGAGACAGCATTATTAGTTGTGAATTTTTATCGAGTACATCTGCGTGTTTGAAAATCTTATTTAACGTACCATTTGGATATATCACAGCATAAACGCTAGCCCCAGTGTGTAATGTTTTATAACATCTTTACTACTTGTCTTTGTTATGTTATTTTTTTTATCTTAAATTTAAAAAGCTTAGTTGCTTGCCGACTGTTTTTTAATATGTTCTTCCAATAACTGTTATTTTCAGAACACTGGAAGGTTTCAATCTGCAACTCACCACACCGAGCCTGTACAATTTGGATGTCTCAAATAACTACCTTGAAAAAATTATCGCATTACTCCACTGCCGGGATTTACCCTTAAAAGCGCTAAAACTCGAAGGGAACCCCCTTTGCACTGACTACACAGATCCAGATTACTATGTTAAAGTTCTGAAAATGATATTTCCTATGTTAAAAGAAATTGTATGTTCATTTGAATTATTTCTATACTTTATTTAATTCAACATCCAAAAAAGGTGTAATGTTACCATTTTGGTTATATAAAAAGACTTATTACCCATACATTAAATGCTGTTTTAGGATGGTACCCTTATTACATTCAAAGGTGATATGCCGTTAGTGAGGAAGAACTTCTGTTTGCACGATGCAAATGAAATAGTGGAGAAGTTTCTGGAAACGTTCTTTCCAATTCTAGACAATGCACCTCACGAGAGGGATGTTATAGAAAAAATTTACGATGACAACGCAACATTTACTGTCTCTAACCGACCTAAACTGAGTGAGTAGATAAATTATGAAAATAAAAAGTAGATGGCGCTATGCATTTATTTGGCGCAGTGATTTACCACATGCCTTATAATCTGTGTACCCAAATTAGATTTCGGGTCACATGAGAGTAGTGGCGATAATAACATACAAACCGGAAAGTACAGATTACTCATTGTAAGCAAACGCGTCAACGAAAACTAATAAATTATATTTGGTATAACGCCTACAAAGAGCAAAAAGGTTTGAAAAATTATATAAAAACCTATACTCTGTATTTCAGAAACTGGGTTTGCCTGACACGCCTCTATATTAGAGTGGTAGGGTTTTATCAAACCCTGCGTGGCTCGCTGGGCCACATATGTGAACCCGTGTTTCGGGTAAACAAACTTCGCCATCTACGACCTTATTGTCAATTGTCATCATGTGCAATCGAGGTTAAATTAACAAATTGTTGTTAAAAAAATATTTCTTACTTGATACCATACAGAAAAAGTGCTGCATAAACATCTTAACTAACATACCATTATTCATGTTCATATTCAGTTGAACACCAATTGTATGGATTTTTTTATGGTTGTCTTTCAGTCTCTTCTTACTTGAATAACGTCCCAAATTACATTGGACGAAAGAAAACTGTTACACTGTAATGCAAAAAAAAGTATAAAGCAGTGAATTTATGAAAGATAACTCTTTGCTGACTACAGCCGCATATATTCGTTTTGCATAAATCAAATGTGCCGAGAAACACATATACGTGTCTCACGTACATGCGTGTGCGTGTACATTTATGTCCACACCTTGACTTGGAGTGCTCTGTACGAAATACACTCATAAGCAGAAATATCCATTGGCAATTTTAAAAGACTATCATGGTATGATTTCAGCATCACGATACGTTTCACATCGAACCATTCTTTCCGCGATAGGTGGAAAGAAACACAAAACAAAAGTTGTAGTCGTATTATTGTACAGAATTTTTTTTGACATACGTAGTGGTAATGACGTGTTCACTTGTGGAGAAGCCCTGAAACACAATCAATTTCCTACGCAGGTCTAACTTCAGTGTACCGCAATTTCCGTAGTCTGTTCTCATTCAACCGAAGCTTGGGTAAAAGCGAAAAGGACTCCGTGAACTCTTCGCTGAACATAGTAAAGATACTCAGGAAATGGCCAGACTTGCTACACGACCCTACTACCTTCACCGTTGACGTTATGTGGCACAGCGTACGTTTCTCTTTTAAATTTAAGTTACGTGATATTTACCGATAATGTCGCAGTAACAATTAATTGACATGTACAATGGTTTCAACCTACAGTCGGTAAGTTTATTAACTGAATTTATATGTTACGATTATACAGGCGAATTAGAGAAAAACAAAAGATTTATATATACGTTCGGTTTCTTTTATACGATTCAATCGCCGTGTTATAAAAAAATACTTACTATACCTTTATTGCATTATAAGTATATTTCTAGTTAAGTTAAAGTACCATCCACTCCGAGGAGGATGGCTGCACGTGGACTCCAGCTATTGTGATAGAACCCGTGAGAGTTTAGGAGTCTGCTTCGCGCAGGACCTAAGACAGGCTATCTTCATAGCGTAGCGTTAGAGTCGCCGCGGTTGTGTTGCTAATAGAGATTTTACAACTCCTCCAAAACGCCGATGAAGACCACCGACAGGGTTTTAGTCTGTAAAAATCCCACATAATTATGACTTCCCCCCAGGAGGCAGTATCTTTTGAAGATTCTTTTTCCCCGCCCCCCATACCAAAAAAGAGAACAATCCGTTAGGAATCTATCTCAGCTATTACGCAACACTATCGACTAACTTGAATCATTCAAATGTTTTTTGCTTTACATTTAAAAGGATTCAGTGACCGTCCTGCGAGTGGGGGGTGTAGTGAAAATAACATCAGAAACTTTAGCTGTCGACGAGCACGTCCTAGCATTCAGCAGAACTGTACTTCTCCACACGACTGACGGCATAGAGTATAAAATAAAAAACGATATGCTCTATTGGGATCTACCTACCGAAGAGTACACCAAGAACGCGTTTAGGATAGCGGTGAGTCGATTCAAAAATGAAATTTTAACTTTGTTTTTTCTAAAATACAAACTTATCGAGTTATTATAGATAATAACAAAATTAACAGATTCAATGTCACAAATTTCACGCGATGAATATTTTTTATACTATTCGATAAGTGATATTGTGTAAATACGAGTATAAATTTCTATACATTTAAACGACCTATGCTAGAGCTTAACGTTTCATCATTATATTAACGATATTTATAATTAACAATTGGTACACATTGACGTTTGCATTTTAAACTGTTAGCCGTCATGAGGTGCTTGTCACTGGTGACCCCTGTGGCGTAGAATCTGTTAATATTTATGGAGAAAATTTATTTCTTTATTGCCTTGTCCCGTTGTCCTTAACATATAAATAAAAGAAATTTAAAAAATATGAAGGGGAGGGGTATAACTCCTAACACATTTTTAAAATACCTAATAAAAATAGCATAGTTAAAAACTTAAAATATTGCCAGACGACATAAGTAGATGAAGTAAATGATAAACAAACAGTTTTTATGTCAATCGCATAGACTTTAATCCCAAAATATTATTATTCTCTTAAAACATCTACACAAAATATCCTATTCGAATCGGAACTTTACATTTAGTACTTACTTAAGAAACACTTTTAGTCCTAAAACTAAATAAGTAATTTAAAATCTACTTAGGGGTTATACATGCTATCAATGTTGAACTACCCTGATAGATTCGTCTTTAAACTATAAAGAGCTGATCATATTCTTCTCGTTAAACAAATTTTTTTCGCCATCGAGGCACAAAATAAAGGAAAACTAAATCGAAATATATTAAAACATTTTATGATGTCAAAGACAGAGATACATGTAAACGAGTTAAACTTACGCTTTTTGTAGCGAATGTTAATAAAAAATGAAGCGGTCATGTCGGCGTAAATGTAAACATTTCACTAAACAATGCCCCTGTTGTTTATTATAAAAATGTAAGCAAACGATTCTCTTGCTCACAATACCATTCCTAACGAATTATTGGTCACATTTTACCATTGTATAGATATATGATAAAAATACTCAGAAGTTACACAGATTGTTAGATTAATATTATCGAAGTAAATTATGTTATCACCATTTTAAACTAAATAATTTAGCATGTAATCTTCAAAAATATGGCCATTTTATCCTCAAGTGTTAGGTTTATATATTTAACGGAAATCGTGGACCGCTTTTGTTCGTATTTTTAACAACCAGATTTTATATAAATATTTAAATCATCGTTGATTACTTAACTTGTAATGGATATCGACAAATATCATAAATTTTAATGGTGCCCTTTAGTATGTACAAAACTTTCACATAATTGAAACAAAATGAATAGGGCGTTGCAATGCCACCTTCATAAACTAATAAATTTAAAATATAATAATAGCATGAAAAATAATCCAGTTAAAAACACAATGTCAATTCTAAAGACTTTTTTTCATTAATAAATTTACTGTTTAATACTATAGAATTGTATTTGAGAATATAAACAAAATATGTATGTCAAAAATAATGTATTTATTCCTTATTTTACTGGATTATAAGTGAAGAAAATTGTAATCTGTCTCTAAGATTTTAACTACCTTATATATTACTCTTTACATATGCAAAAATATTGAGTAACAGTGATATTTCACTCTATATATCTTACACAAGTTGGAGCCTTCATGCAAGGAACAATTCTTACTAACAATAACATATCATAATTTAAATATTTTTAAAATATCTAATGTTTACACAAAGTACTATAGTTTGTTGATGTTATTGCTGATTAGGAATGTGATGTAAAGTAGTAAAGGTAGTGAAATAAAATTGCTCTATAAAACAGATCTAATCACAAATAAGAATTAGCTTAAATGAACACTTGGCACTATTATTTCGAATTACATATGCTTAACATAAGGTTTTATATAAATATGTAAAGAACTATAGTGTCTGTATAATTCATGTACTAGATGAGTCTCAAACAGTGTCCATTGATTCTTCATTGGTTGGTTCTGTCTCCATTTCCATTTCTTTTTCATCTATACCTGAATATTTCAGTCTCAATTTCTCATAATGTATTTGCTCCTTCGCCGAAACTGATGGTTTACATTTAGCTAAAGCCGCACGAAAATCTTCAAATGTTACAAAAATATCACCCTCTGGATTTCCACTTGAAATATGGTTAGTTAAAGTATTTGTCGCTGCAGCTCTAACAAGACCAGAAAGATCTGCACCTGTGTACCCATCAGTTAACTCTGCTATCACTTGCAAATCCACATCGGGCCCTAACTGAGGCTTCGTTCCTTCCCTTGTTAACTTCCGTAAAATGTCATACCTGTCTTCCCTAGCAGGCATACCCACATACATGACGCGATCCAAACGCCCTGGCCGTAATACTGCCGGATCTATAATATCTGGTCTATTAGATGCAGCTAACACAAACACACCTTCACGACTTTCAATTCCATCCATCTCCGTGAGCAACTGGTTTACTACTCTTGCTGCCCCATTATTATCTTGGGAGGTACGTCTTGGGCATAGCGCGTCAAACTCGTCAAAAAATATTACACAAGGAGCTGAATTCCTTGCACGTCTGAAACATGTCCTGACAGCTCTCTCGCTTTCACCAACATACATATTTAACAACTCTGGACCTTTAACAGATATGAAGTTTACACCAGCTTCATTTGCGACAGCTTTAGCTAGTAGTGTTTTACCACATCCTGGGGGTCCACAAAGTAGGACACCGCTAGGGGCAGACAATCCTAGCTTATTTAGTTGGTCAGGATACTTAACTGGCGCTAAAACTGCAAGTTGTAAGTCTTTGCGCACCTGGTTTAATGATCCAACATCATCCCATGTTACATCTGGTACTGTGACTATACCTTCTCGCACTGCACAAGGTTTTGTTGTCTTCAAAGCTCTTGTAAAATCTTCAAGCCTAATAGACAGGCCTGACAATTGCTCAGGTGTGTAAGGTAAATTATCTTCAAGTAGACTTAGAACATCATCTAATGGACTATTAGAAGTTTCTTTTTCTATAACATCTTCATTATGGTTTTCTTGATTATCAACTACAGGTACCTCTTGAATAGTATTTTCTTTTTGAGGTGCTTCAGACTCAACTTTCTGTTGATCATCTGTTCCTGGACTTTCACTAGTCCCCTCTTCCTCGGTTGCAGCTGGCTCATCACTACTTTTTTCACCATTGGGAATATTAGTAACCTCATTACTTGAAGTAATGGTTTCATTTAAAACAACAGGTTGTACTTTTGCATTGTTGCGGATATCTGAGAAAATTCTCTTAACAGCATATGTACTAGCCTTATTTACTAGAGCCTGTAAATCGGCCCCAACAAAACCGGGAGTAATTTGAGCAAGAAAACCCATATCTACATCAGGATCCAAAACTAGGTTTTTGCACAAAATTTCTAATATTTCTTTCCTGGTCTTTAATGATGGGATACCTAATGTTATTTCTTGCTCAAGGCGACCTGCTCTTCTTAAAGCAGGATCTAAAGCATCAGGGTTATTTGTAGCAGCTAATATAAGGACTGAGGCACTATTTTCACTTAGACTATCTAAACTAGCCAATAATTGGGCCACCATGCGCTTTTCCATATCTTTCTGAGCATGAATTCTATTACCACACACTGCATCTAATTCATCAATAAACAAAATACATGGTGCAACAGTCACTGCCTTCTCGAATAATTCTCTTATCCTTTCTTCAGACTCACCTGACATGCCACCAACTAACTCTGTACCAGTTACTGCAACAAGCGGTAACTGAAGTTTTCCTGCAATAGCGTGTGCTAACAATGTTTTCCCTGTTCCTGGTGGCCCATGCAACAAGGCACCTCTGGGAGCCTTAATTCCTAACTCTTTGTACACTTCTGGATGTTTCATATGCAGTATTAAGTCACAAATTTGCGTTATCATATCTGACAGCCCACCTATATCTTCAAAATTAATCTTAACCTGTTTAGGTTCACCTATTTCGAATTTTTTCTTTGTTATTGAATTTTTATTTGCATCAGCTTTACGTTTTTTTTCCAATACGTTCGGTATTACAGTTTTCGTAATATTTTCGACAGCTGTACTGTTTTTCGAATTACGTGAAGGTATATGTGGGGTTATCGTAATTTGGTCACTGATTTTTGGTAATTTTGGCGCAGCACTGCCATCTTCATCACTACTCAGTATGTCTATCGGCTCGCCAGATTTATCTGTTGCTCTGCGGGAGGCCGCCGGACGCTTTTTATCTTGCATCTTATACATCGCTAATAAACGATCGTTGAGTTCACTGTTGTTTTCATCTAATAATTCTATATCGGATTCCTCTTCAGAGCCTTCAGAAGTTGTTGCGCCGTCCAATCCGTAGCTCTGTAAAACCACCTTGTAAGCGCTTTCGACCATCTGACAGAATGCGTTGTCGCTTCTATTGCTGTATTCACGATATCGCTCTTTTAGAGAACGCGCCATTTGGCTGACATCGACGAAAGTTTTATCCACATTTTCTGCCAAATAATTCTTGACACGAGATACAATTATCGGATCGTTTAGTGTCTTTTGTCGGGTTTGATGTTTCTTCATATTTGTCCCGAATTTCAATGTTATATTCAATATATCTTTAATAATTTCGTACTGTCTTCGTCGTAACTTGCAATGTTTGACAGCGGCGTCGCCGAATCAATGGATTAGTTGCCATATCAAAAAATAATTTTATGCTATTTTTATCATTATCAGTAAATTTAAAAATGATGTAATGCATAATACTTAACATTTCAGATACCTAAGCGCACATTAAATATTGATTTAGAAATATCTCCCGACCAAATGTTAAAGGAAAGCTTAATTAATATTTTTATGAAACTAACGGAATTAGAAAGGACACCAAGTAAAAGGTATACCGAAAGCATTTTATAATTGCTATAATCAAACATAAATTAATCTTTTGTTTATATTTTTAGGTGTTTGGAGGAGAAACATTGGAATCTTAAAAATGCTTTGAGTTTTTTTACAAAACTAGTAAAGATGAATCACATACATTTTTTATACAATGTACCGACATCAGATTCAATGATTAGCAACACATAAATTATTTGGTTTAAATAATAAATGTTTAGTCAATGAAGTTTTTTGATTGTTCTCAGTGTTATAACCAACACTGTCATTGTATTTATGGAAAGATTTTTTAGCTATTGATATACAATTAATTTTTAAATAAGTTCCTGTCATTTTTTATGACCAAAATGCGACATGTAGTTCTGTATTATTAATACATATGTAATTCTCACATGTCTTATTTAGATTGCTTTTCCAATATACCAACTCAATGGGTAATGCACAACAATCACTGTTGTGGACGTTTTTTTCATGTAGAGAAGCTTTTCATAGTAAAAAATATAGATCAATTTTCTAAGCCAAAGATCAGTCTCCTATGGGTCACAATGTCAATGTAGTCCATACAATGAAAAAAAAAAACGATATTAAAAATACTCCTATTTAAAAATTAGAATATGAAACATGTTCTAAAATACTTTGATTTGTCTCATTGATACACTGTTTTTCAATAAATAAATTTACATACGCAGTTTTTTTATTATTTTATTTACTATAAATAGCAAGTTCAATCTATACAATCATTTCAAGGTGCCTAGCATATTCAATGGTTTGTTCTGCTAGTTCTGCTGAAGGCAGAACACCCGCTGCCGCTGCGCAAGTTTCTTCTGCTGCATTAAAATGATAACAATTGTCTGGACCAAGTACCCAATTGCGCTAAGAGAAATAAAATATAGTATTATATATTTTAGAATCGTTTTCAACACATTGTTGTAGAATAATTTAAATCATTAAATAAAGATACACAACATCAGTAATATATATCTCTAGGGTTTACAATGTTTTATGTTAACTATACAAAAGATGGGTTTAAAGTTTTATATAAGCACATAAGTATCTACATATAAAAGGATTGAATAAATTTGTGACAATAGTAAATACTTGTGTAAGTATATACCACAGATCTTGTGACCTCTTGACTTGTAACATCTTGCTTTAGAAAATTGTATATTATGTACTAATAAATTCTCTATTAAAATACAGAAAACTTAATTATTCTAGACAACGAATTTTAATTATATATGATAGATTTGCAAAAGAACTGTTGTTAATACCTTTTTTCCATATTCAAATACAGCGATTTGTGATGGCAAATTTAATCTTCTTGCAGCTTCTGCACAAGGTATACTTAAATATGCTTTCTCAATGCATGCAGCAATTTCCCCTCGCACTGTCTCTAGTAAACTATCCATAAATAATGTGTAACTTTCTGCAGGCACATTACCCTGTGTAAAAAGTAATTAAAAACTGTATTTTTATTGATTTTTCATTGTGATATGTCATCATGTTCTCTTTCATTTTAGTTGATTTCACAACATCACTCATTTAAAATTACAGTTTTACAGAAGAAATAACAAAACCGTAACATAAAAATATAAAATATGTGTGAAATTAAATATTTAAACATTAATATTAATTCATTTTACATATTAATCTACAATTTTTTTTATCAAAAAATATTATTTAATTTTCATATTCTCAGTTTCTTATTTTTTAACTCATCATCACATGGTTTTTTTTTGAAGTTTACAGTTTATTTTGAGCTCAATGTTATTTTTTGTTTATGGGAGCAGTATTTGATATTTCAGTTTACGTTGGTCAGCTTTATACCTGCTATTTGATACAGGTAAATCATCACATGGTTTCTATGTGTAGAATATGTAGTAATCAAGGTACAAATAAATTCATAAAAAAATTAGTAAGTAACTTAAATAATTTTACCTTGGCTAAAAATATTTTATTATAACTTCCTTCCATTAAATACTGTTCAAGAGCCAACGGGTGTCTGACATATGGATCTGCTCTTATAACATCTACCGGAAGACGTTCAAGCTCTGTGTGGAATTCTGCCACTCGATTTTGAGCAAGCAGAAAAAGTAAATTTAAACCAAGGAGTTGATACATGAAAGCTGATTCGGGCAAGTGATCTCTATAAAAAGAAAAAATGAGGATATGAAATATAATACAGAAAATTATCAATCTTAAAGAAATTATCATATAAAAACAAAATTGATAAATAAAAGTGTTATTCTTTTTTAAACAATCTTTAGGTAAAGTGTTCCACAGCCAGTGACCCTATTCTCTCATTATGATGAGTGTAGTCTGATGTAAACACTGTAATTAATACCTATTTTAATAGGCAGTTGCACAACTTGCAACCCGGTGAACTGGCCAGATGGGGTTGGTTAAGTGCCATTATATTATTAAACCATCCAACAAATGTAGTTAACTAAAATCTATATTTTTAGATGATATAAAAACTTATTATGACCAATCCCTTTGTGATTATACCTGTGACTATATGTTCTATTAATACTTACTTGTAATCAAAATAATAACATTTTAACTGCGACATGTATCTTTCAAAGGCTTTTACGTCTTTGCTCGCTACCGCCCACTGAGCACCGATTTCGAGAACATCTCTAGCCAAAATTAATTCTTTCTGATTAGCCGTAGTATTGTTACTTGGGAGAAAACTCAGTTGCGTTAATGCCACCTGTTGATCATATCTATATTAGAAATAATTCGTAAATTCTATTTTTCATAAAAAACCAGCAGTCAAAATTAAAGGTTATAACAATTGTCATTTGTATTACAACCAGTTTTATTTTATTATATTAAAATTCACTGATGATTTACGATATTTATACGATTACGATATTATTAGAGCAACAATAAAAATTTAGAGTATTCAAATTTCTCTAATATGACAAGTCATCTTACCTTAATTTTGTTCAATAGTTCTCCACATTTGTCAAGTTTGCGAGGTTTCTTAGACCATTCAGTTTTAAGATTTTGGTATAAAGACGCCACATCTTTTAAAGAAGCCATTTGGGAATGAAATTATAAAATTTAATCAGGGACCTACGTTACAAAACAATGTTATTTGTATTTGACTTGCAACTTTTGCTTTTGTCTATTTCCATACCTACTGAATAAGTGTTGCTAACATTTTTCGATAAGCTAATGGTACCTTTGTGATATATACTATTCGTAAATTTTGTAACCAATAAAGCGTCCTTGTTAAAGAAGCAAAAAACTTCAAAAATGTAAAAAAAAATTGTTTATATATACAAAATCAAAAACAGAATGTTTTTGTCAAAAAATGGAAATATTAAATTGAGACATTTTTTAGTTAACTTTAGTAAGAAACTACAAAGGTTATATCATGAGATTTATACAATATTTCCACACCTACTCCACTCATCAATTCGAATAACTGTGTAATTATTTATCTTCTATAATTAGGACTTTAATGAAATAATTCTAATATAATGTATGATGACGAGACGTTACTTTAAGTCTAGCTATATCTTAAAGTTCTGAAGACCTGTCTTTATTTACTTTGTGCCAAATACTGTAAAGCATGTAGTAAGAGGCTCAGCTTTACATTTTTAAAATAATGAAGCAACATAATGAAATAGATTTTCACGAGATAGTAAGCGGTGCCTCTGCATGCTTATAAAATTGTACTAGTTATTTAAGCAATACCACATAACACTCATCGCCTTAAAAATAAACAAAAACGATGTCTCCTGTTACCCCAGTTTTATCAGACATTGTCCTTGAAACCTGGTCACAGTGTACATACCACTATTTGGTCAAAACATTTGCTATAGTATTAACGGTACTAGCTCACATATAGCAACAAGAAAATTGTAAACTAATAATGATTAATTATTACTTACCATTATATTATTTTTTGTTTATGTTTTAATATATATTATTATTTTTATAAGAATATCAATGACAGAATGTTAAAGTTTTAAAAGTTTTGCGTAAATAAATAAATAACGGAACGAACAAGGAAAAAAATCTGTCATATACATGTCAAAATTTTCATAGCGACGAATTTGTGATTAATGTCCGCAGTAACGTTACCGAAATAATGGAACATTCGGCATTTAATAACGAAGGCTACGCTGAATACATAAAACCATTTTGTGAACAATAAAATAAATTATGGTTTAAAAATGTCTTCACCTTCAGCTATAGTATGCCGTGAAATATTTGATGAAAACAGTCAACCGTCAGCGGATGGTTTGTATTGTTTATTTTTTATGCATTTAATAGATATACATTTTGAAAATAGTACTAATGAAAAACTAAAAAAAAAAATGTTATAAATGGTTCTTAATTTTTAAAATTTTTGCAGGATTTTCATTTTTAAACTATTAAACCATTGTAAATAGTTTTAAAAAAATGCTAATAATGTCAAAATGTACGAGAGCCATTCTATAGTAATATATATAATACAAAATAGCATACACAATTTAATATAAATTAAGTGCAATGTACATTTGATGCTATTAGCTTTATCCAGTAGTCTACTGATTATTTCAGAAATATCTGAATATGCACAGCAATTGGGGATTGATCCAGAAAGCGAAAGTCATCTTTTGCCTTTGGCACGGGAAGGCCTTATGCAAGCACTTCCACCACCTTGGAAAGCATAGTAAGCAAACACTATAATATCCCAATGGTTTATCAATGCTTTTGAAAAATATCTGAGCCAAATTCTGGTATACATTGTTATCTTATTATATATGTTAATGAAATTAAAATAATTTCAACACACTGGTGGTATTTTCAGTGTCCATTTCTTAGCCTCAATCCTGGCCAGTCAAAACAAATGAATGCATATATTATTTTTAGTAATTAAAAATGTATTAAGTATTTTTTATGTAAGTGAAATATTAAGATTGTGCTTTGAAAGGTTAAAGAAGCATGCTTATTAGGTTTTTATATGAAATTTAATTATAGAAAAGAAAAATATATTTTTTATACATTAAAAAATCCATAAATTTGGTTTTTAACAGAAGAATTATGTAGTGAATCATTATATATATTATTTGCATTTGTGTTATTTATATTGGACCTATAATTCAAAAATTCATTTGTCAGTTTTGATGAGAAATTACAAACTCATTATTACTACAATGAAGACACGAAGAAAACTCAATGGGAGCATCCCCTTGACAATGTGTACAGAGAGCTGGTGAAGAAGGCTAGGGATGTCTCCATCCATGATGACACATGTGCTTCTGTGCAGGTAACTTGATTAATTCTGTTTTGCTTATAGAATAGGATAAGATGGGATGGTGGACTCCCTTTTTTAAACTTGGACTCTAGACAGTCCTTTATGCATTGTTTTCCTTTTTTAAAATAGTTTTTTTTTAATTTTCATTGGTATTAAATTATAAAAATAAAATCTTTTTATTGATTATGGGCTAAAACTTGACTTCAATATCACCTGATGTTAACTGACAATAAGGCCATAAAAGAAAAGGGAAGCATGTTTATCCAGTATTCTTTTTACTATTACATGTACGATTGTCAGAACATAGCAATGCCATAAGGTTGATAGGTTGACGTTGACAGTGGTTGTTAGCCAAATGGGTTTGAAAAACCCATACACAATCCTCACTCTGCTACTCATGCGGCACAGGAATCGAACCTTCAACATTGGTGTTATAAGGCAAGAGGTGCACAGGTACACTACTCCACGGCGGCCACTCACTCCTCGCTTTGCAGAATCAAAGTGGCAACAAAAAGTCTACTCTTCTTTGTAAACAGTTAAGCTTAGTTATATAAACATAAATTTATTTAAATTGTGATAGGTTTAATCACAATTTAGTTCAATTCAATTCCTGAGTCATCTACAGTATCAGTAATTGTCACATGCTTTCAAATTACATGTTTTCTCAAACACATGCAATTTAATTATTACTTAATATTTATTGTACCTATTGATGTTGACATATATTTAATGAATTTGGCAAGTTTGGTATGGAACATGATAGTAAATATAGTATAATTCTATCTAATTGCAATCACATTTACAATAATCAATTTCTGTAGAGCTAAACTAATACCATGGTGACCATAAAGTGAATTAATCTAAAATGGACATTAGATGAGCTCTCCAGGTAAGTGAATTGGTTATTTGTTTTAGGAATTACCTACTTCGGAGGATAACACGAAAAATTTGGAACGGGTAGAAACTAAAGTGGAAAGTGATGACGACGAATTGTCAACAGATAGCGAGAACCACCAATCTGACGTTAAGGACTCTACTAACGCTGCCCAACGCCGTTTAATCCCCCTTGGTCGGCCCCCACTTGCTCCGCTCTCACGGCTCGATAAAAAGTTGAGTGATTTACGAGTATCACCCCTAAGGCGCAGTGTCGAGGGTCCAATTTCGCCCAAACCCGCCCTGGTTAGGAATACGTCCGACAGAGATCTGTTGACTCGCCCGAATTTCGAAAGGCCCAAGATGCTGTTCAAGCAACAATCAGAGATCATTGACCTTAAAATGCATATTCTGAGTAGCCCGGAAGAGGAAAACTTTAGTCCGCTTTTGTCCTCTGCCAAGATTGATAAAGGGTTACCATTTTCAGGTAATTATGAAGGCTTGAGTAATATTTATGCATATTACAGAATAGCTTTTGTCGCATACACCTGGCTACTAACAAAGGTTAAAGACTGGTAGTGTGAACAAAAAAACTTAATATCAAATTGGATTGGATTGGTGCATTAATACTGTTACTAAAAATAATATTATTGTTAATTATTGTTATTACCTTTAAATAATATACATTCAATATTATATATATA
>DWQX01002836.1:0-20054 GCA_018245475.1 Pharmacophagus antenor
AAAAAGAACTGATTCACTGACGAAGCATAACCAATTTTCATTATTTAACAGTAAACCACTCTTCTACCTAACTACAAAACCATGATTTTTATATTTAACATGGTAATCACATGTTAACCCTTTACCTTAACATTCACACAAAACACCAGAGCATACTGTCTTTGCTTTCTTATCATTCTTCACCTACATTAAAAATCCAAGTGATGCAATAGTAAGAACTATATATTTTTATATAGACAAAAGATAATAAATTGTATTTTTTATTATAAAAATATTACAAATAACTTAAAAAAAATTTAATATAAATATTAACATTAAGAGTGAATTAATTTAAGTAAATTTCAAATTCTGGTTAACCAAGGAAAAATATAAAGTATTTATTTTTAATTTTCAAGTTAAACTTGATATTACTATTATTTCATACATAATATATATAATTTCCAATATATATTACAACATATAATGGTAGTTATATGTAACAGTTCCAAAGTGCAAGCCTTTTTACTGAAATATTTGTAACTATGAACACTTAATTCTAGAAAAAAACTGCTAACACTTACGTCGCAATCCCTTTGCTATCGACACAGAAAAGTTATTTAACACTGACATTGCACTCAGTTAATTTAATTCACAAAAAATATCTTACTCTTTTATCACTAGTACACGTGTTTAAGCTACCACAACTAAAAACTAACTAAAACTGCAAATATATCATTTATCAAAAGCTAAATCCTGAAGTTTTTGTCGGTGTTTTTTTTATACATTCAGCGTGTTAGTGAAAACGATAACGTATCTTCGTAAAGTATAAACATAAAGTGTCATGGATACAGTGGTTGACTTTGACACAATATGATTATTACTTCTTTTGTTAGGCAAAGGAATAAAGCCTACACAGCCACTTCGTTGTTTTACAATATGATAAAGTGATATATTTGTCTATTTTAATATACTGCAAATGTTTATTGTAAACACATAAATATAAAAATTTAAATATATTTTCAAATTCGTCAAATTTAAGTAATAGTTCTTGTTAATCTATTATTAATAACCTCTACATCACATTTCATCGTGTATATTGTATCAGAGAATTTGTTTTATATATATAGTTAGGTATAAGGTTGTCTGGAAGAGATTGCTTTCAGCAGTTACGACTGCCTTTTGCATTGCTAACGTATTATCTTACTTCGCTCTATTTGTAACAGTTTCTTTTCATTTTATTCTTTTTATGCAATAAAGACTATTCTATTATATAGTTTGACAAGTATCTTTTGGCACGGAGAAATTATTATTTTTAATAGATTAGTGACTTGTATCAGGGACGACTAAGTTATATATTCCTTATCAAACCTTTTAGAAATGAAGGAAAATTTCAAAATGTATAATTAAGATGTACAAGGAGCAAAATTTTATTAAGTAACCGTTATTTATTATCATAATTTCAGAACTATCATTGCGAACAATAGCAAGAATCAAAAAAAAATAGGAAAAAATCATCTAGTAAAATTTTTGGTCCAGAAAACAATAGAAAGATAAGGAAAAAATCATAATGGATAACTTCAATTGTGGAATTAGTTATATATATTATAAACTTTTCTGTTCTTTTTTTTTTCAATTTGTTTCTTTTAAAAAAAATATTTGCAAGATATATTGTTAGGAGCTAAGTTAAAACCTGGTTTTGCATAAAATAGTAATTTTCTTCAAAATTATTTTAGATTTTCAATTCCTATACAGATTTAAATGAAAGATTCATTATAATTGGGTACTTATTATATTAAAAAACAGCTAGACAATGATACAAGCTAAAATAAATAACAAATTCAACAACACTATTCATGCCTTTTTCCATTATGTACAAATTTTGAGGACAAAAATAAAAGATTAAATAAAAATTTCAAGTAATTTTTTTCCTTTAACCCAATGTAAAAAAAAATATATAGCTGACCAATGTCTCTAAATAAACACAAAAGTAGTTAGTCTATAAATAACCAGCTTGCTGTTTCCAGTAAATTTTATGAAACTATGTCCATACAAAAAAAGTTGAACATCATTGCTAACCAAAAACCTGATTGCATCATAAACCATAAAAGATTAGATGAAACATACCAATAAATTCAAATATAATATATTTCCCTAGGACAAATACAAGAAAAAATACGAAATTAAAATTATTAATTTTCATATTTTAATTTTTCTAGAAATTTGTAAAATATACTTCATAAAACATTTATTAAATTGCAAAAAAGCGTCACGGAGTATGATTGGGGTAACAAAAAAAATTACACAGGTATTATCCTTAAGGCAGCAGCAATCACTCCACATAAGTTTATTGCGTTTAGCCTCTAAGTGACTATTATTGCTGCTTTTATTCAAATGAATTGTACATAAAAATTTGACTTTGTGTACATTATGAATAATACTGGCTTATTTCACGGATGCTTTTAAAATTTTAAGAATTTGAAAATAAACACAGATTTACTTTTCAACTCTAAAGATTGTTGAATACTACCTAATTTTATAATAGTAAAAATGTTTCATTGTCCAATTAAATTAACAAATGACTAGATCAAGCAACTGAGTATAAACATTTATATTACATATATTTTGGACGATTTTTTTGCATTTATTTTAAAAAAATGTAACATTTGAGAACAATATTACACTAAATGCAAGTCGAATTATTTGAAAGACTATTTTCATTTTAAAGCAGTTATTTACCACGATTATAAATTTTTGAAATTTAACAAAAAAAAAATAATTAGAAGGTAGAATTTAGACATTATATCGCTAAAATTAACATGTCACAATTGTTTCGAGACGTAAGCGTAAGGGCAAAACAGGTTTAACTAAAAGCATGAGATGTAAACGATAGCATGAATATTATTTTACTTATAATTACAAAAAATGTATTCCAAATGATGGTGTGTAACATTTAAGTAACAAGCCAGAGTATTGTTACACAGAATAACATTGCTGATAGTCGTATTTAATATTATCTAAACTAAAACTATGTTAAGATTCAAATCAGCAAGTACAAAAAGTTAATATAATAATAGAAATCAGAAATATTTATATACAATTACACCGTTTTAAAGTTATATTTAAACTAATGACCAAACACAATATAGGAAAGTAAAAATATTTAATAAGATAAATAAAAAAAGGAAACTCTTTAAATTCGTTGTCATTTCAGAAATTGTTGTTTACCAGTAACATTGACTAATGTTTAATGATATTAATTACTATAAAGAAAAATGTCACATCGAAATCTTAATAGTTAAAACAAGTATTTCTTTTTAAATAAATGTGTTTAGAAAATTGCAAGATGGTGTCTTTTATCACAACTAATGACGTCGTGACAAAATTCGCAAGGCACATTATTTTATTACTTTTCGCAATCGTAAAAATTGATGTAAATTGTATATATATTACATATAGCTAATATGAATTTTGCACCTTTTACAACTATATAAACAATATTTAAGCATTTGTTTAACACTAAATATGTAATTAATTATCATAACATCATGAAAATTTGCCTTATTAAATGAGGTGACATCAAAAAATGTCGACACTACCAAATATGAAATTGCACGCACGCTTACGTGATCTTATCGAGAATAAATTTGCTATTTTATCACCATTTTGTTTTCTATAATCAAATACTTTAAAAAAAATTATAGTGAAAATATTATACGCTTTTTTGTTTCATTTTTATCAACATTTCAAAAAATGTTATAAGTGAAAAAAAAAATGCATATTTTTTTCTTAACATGTTATGTATTGTCTATGCTATTTTGAATAAATAATAATAATTGTAAGGAAACAAATAATAAATTAAAGGAGAATTACACGGTTACGAATAATTATTTTATTCTACTGCAATAAATTATTCAGCAAATAAAAATCTACAATTAACTATGTGACCGTCCAATAATTATTTGAATATTCGAATCGTTTGAAATGTCGTCAAATAAAGTCGAAAAAAAGAAAATAATTTTTATTATTATACTGAACATATTTAATGTACAGCGAGTAATAAATATAATTCAGTTTCTATAGATCAACAATAAAAACAGATTTTTAAATATTTTAAATTGTTGAATTTTTAAAATCGCGTTCACGATTTATTGTTATTACTATTTCTTAGGAAGTTTTCCATCACCGCTCGGTGTACCGAGCGGTGTGAAGTGTATAAGGGTAATGGAACAATTGACAATAGTCGTTCAGTCTTCTTTCTTCTCAGTAGAGGGTTTCGGTACCGCCTCTAAGTAAGAGGGGGGCCGATCCGCATCCATCTGCGACACTGAAATTAACTTTGTTCATAAATATACTTAAGTAAATTACATACATACGTTAAGCTATTAAACAGCTCGCCTTGTAAACGTCTGTCCCTGGTTCAAATCCGGGGCTGATATTGATGAAAGAGTAAATGTTGTGAAAAGGTATTTTCGACCCAACTTTTGTTTTATCATCAATTGGTCTAACACTCGTTCGTATTTACACATGACGATGAGGCCGGAAAGGGTGAAGCATACACGCCTACAATACTTCTGGCCTCTACATTTATGACGGCGAGAACAGAACAATGGTTAGGAAAAACCCTACTACTATCTATGCCGCCTGGAAATTGACAAATTTTTTACTCAACTTTACATAACTGCTTATAACGCGGAAACTAAATACCAAGACTGGACCCTTTTTGCATGGACGCCCACATATAATGTATTGGTCAAAAAGTGGTGCTTTGAAGAAATATTTAAATCACATTGTTACTATTATTAGAGACATGAAATTCGCTTACTACCCAACAAAAGTTCTGCCTCTTTGTTGTATATAAACATATAAAATAATTCCAAAAGTGCATAAAGTATTTGTAAGATGTTACCGTCCATATTCTCAATTTTGGGTGCATCGTCTCTCCTTTCGTCTTCATTATCGCTCGAATTACTCTCAGGTGAGGAGTCGTCTTCGTGATCTGGAAATAGATCGTAAGTTTTATTGGTGTTTATGGCTTTAAAATGGACATACACATATTATGAAAGCAATATATATAATGTATTTATCACAAATTATGTATTTCTAACAAAGGCAAGTTTTTTATGATATGCCAATGAATGTAATTTATCAATAAATAGTGATGAAGAATACAAGTTTCAATAACTAAATAACCCAGGGGTGATTACTAAGATTGTGGTAAACTTTGTTTGATCCTGCCTGGCTATCTTTTTAACGGGAATCTTCGATAACCTACTTTCTAACGGGAAATCAGATATATAATTAATTTTTAACTTCTACTCTACCCTTCGTGATCTCGGTGGTTTAAATTGGAAATAGTTTAGGAGCGTAGCCGTTCTTTTGCTGTGACTAACACGTGATTACCCCACATTAATCTATCTCTCAAGGGCTCATTTTTTGTTAACCAATGATACAGAAAACAATAGACATAATAATAATAAAACATATTTTTACACTTTTAAGAGATCAGCACAGTCATTTCCGAATATAGCCGTGGTGCATTGATAAAAATGTCTAAAGAAACGATTATAGTAGTACTCGGTAAGTTTTTTCTGAATATCGTTAAGTTTATGTACAATACCATGACCCCTACAACCTACGATCCCGATGACATTTTTAATGGCTTCCTATGACAGGTCTTAATTTTAGTCCGAATCTTATTTACCTCTACTAATCTAGTGTTGTAATAGATATCATTGCTCAACATTAAAAGTAACGAACCAAGAGTGCGGCCGTAGCGATACTAACTCGAAATATTATTTGTTGGTGGCATCAGCGCTGGTATAGTCTGCAGCGGGGGTGCGGTGGGGCGTTGCTTGCGCGCAGGGTTCAGCCAGCCGCAGTACGCGCATGCGTAAGAGACGTATTCGAATTCCTCCACCATCACCATACCTACAAATATTATTTTTGTTTAGCTACGCCGTCAGAGACATTTCACCAGCTACCCGGGTCGTGATAATTTATATTTATTTTTTCATCTAATAGTTGACAACTTATAAATATTGAATAACCAAAGAGCGTCGTGCAACTATCCGTCGTAATCTTTACAAAAAAAGTTGATGTTATCAAAACTGTTGAAAAATGTGTATTTTTCGTAGAATGCCGATAAAGTTACCAACACCGCTTACAGGTTAAGTGTAGAAAATTCCGTAAAGACGGTTACCCGTAATATTGAAAATAAATTAATATGAATACATACGCTGTCGACGTCTTAAGACCTTATTAATAAAATTGATAAAATTCTTGTTAGAAAGAAGTTGTGAGACAAGATGTCTATGTCCATATTTTAAAAATATGTACGCGTTTTCCAACTGCCTCGAGATGATGATGAAAACTAAAAATTTATTTATGTAACAATTCTGATTCTGGTGCTCTGGAAAAAAATCAAAGCTATTCTGTCAGAGTTGTTAGATCCCTGGCGACTTTCAATATTGGGTTCGTTAGACCAGTTTCAATTAGCCTTAACATCCATCATATTATAGTATTTTTAGTTACTCATACCCATCCCAAATGTGTTTTAAGAAGTACATTTTAACCAACCGTTATGTGTAAAACATTCGGAGCATATAAGAGCCATGCGATAATTAGGCCCGTCCTTCAGTAGGTAATCCACCACCTTTTCCAAAGCGGTGCGGTTCTTGTCCGGTAAGTACCTTGGTAGTTGTTCAGGCTAAAACATTGATAAAAATGTATTACAACTAATTATTTCATATTTAATTAGAAAATACACTGTGATAGCGAACCTTTATTAATTTTTAAAATAAATAATAACAATGTATGTAATTATTTTTTAATGAACATATATGAATAAAATAATATCTAATTTATATTTATCATAATATTATACATTCTAATAATTCGACATCGGTTATGGCCCATAAGTTATGACTATCACTTGACCTCGTTACCGACCGAACGATAAGTTACAATAAGGCTCTAGATGATGAAACGTGTTCGCGTAGAAAATATCCAGCTTTCACATGTATGAGGAACACTACAATACTTTTTTAGCGGCAGGTTGATAGTGAAGGTGGTAGCTAGCCAGGCGGGTTCGAAAAACCCTACCACCATACATTTTACACTAGTCCAGTGACCCAAGGCGTGAGCGGCGTGACATTGACTGTGAATTACGCACACTACTTCGATTTACGTTTACACTACTACATACTATTTGCGTTAGAAGTGTTACGTTAGATGCCTTAATTTACGTTACCTTACGAGTGTAAGCTATTTAGAACGTATTTTTTATTACAAATGTAGTTTGTGTATTTTACATTAAACATTTAATGATATAAAACGAGCCTCGAACGTAACTCACCGCCAAACGAGGCCTTTTGTATAAAGCGGCTGTGTTGTCAATGGCCAAAAGATTCATGTTACGGCTTAATGGTGTCGCATGGTGATCCAATTGCCTCTGCCTTAGCGATATTGGTGTTGCTGGAAATAAGAATACAATTATTACTAAAGACCTATGTTATAACAAAAAATATAATTGTAAAGAAATACGCCTAACAAAAATAAAAATCATGCCCTTCCGAGAGTTTGCGTTAATTCACTTAGATGTTTCACAACAGAGTATCTAGATAGTTACGTAATTTTTCAGCATTTTCCCATTCTTATTATTCACAATAGATGTGTATACTTCAACTTTAACGACTAAACCAATGTTAAATGGAAATAATCATTATCGTGAATAATAAAATATTCACAATCGAAACTATCACGGTGTGTGTTACAGTTGTATTAAAGGTTTATGTAACGGCATTCTATCCAGCTGATATTTTTAAAAAAGAACAATAACAGTAAATCCCCTTGCAATGACATATATAACACTGCAAACTGACTTTCACAATTTGTTCACATAATAATTACATTGTATTAAACGGGGAATTCCCGTAACAATTTTTATACTTGGTAACACAGATCTTACGTTGTACGTCGTGTTCACAAGGCCAATCGTAAATGTCACAAGATATTCAGTTCAGGCCTTTAATAATGAACATAGGATGATAGGTGTCATTACCCCCTGCAAATATTGTCGATGGTAAACAAGACAGCTCGAAGCACAACCAACCCGCTTCTTCAAGCTTATTTTATTCATAGTGAAAAAATACAAATACATTGATATTTTTTATATAAAATCTAGTTTAAAATTATTTTTGACGAGACGTGAAAATTATATTGGCAATATTTATTTATATTGCTTATCACTGACAATATCCCACCTTCTTCGTATATTCTCTAGGCAACAATTTCTATACTTATTTATACAGGATCCAAAGTTTGACATTTATAAAAGTAACCAATGAAAAATTGCAAAAATACAGAGCGAGTAATATACGGTTCATTTTCTGTTGACCTGGTACCGCTTCCTTAAGTGCTATGAATTCCAACGGTGCATTGAATTCATATGCGCGCGAGTCATTCCGCTAGAATGCATAAGCGATATAAACAGAGTATGCAAGAGCCTATCGTTAGTTAGTCATATTTAACAGTAAGAGGAAATTTACTAACATCGACACATGTTACCAATATATTATAATTTTCAAGCTTTTTATGTTTTAATTTTACGTAAGACACTGGCAGACATAAATATTTTTTTACATCGATCTAAATTGGTCGAATACTCAAAAATATGAAGAATATGAGGTTATTTGTGTTCTCATTGATTGCGTATAACGTACACGATTGTCTCTATAATTAAACACACGAGTACTAAACTTTTTTTTAATTAATGCGCTAATTCTAAAAAATAAGGTGCTAAAGCAAAAATTTACTAACCTGATTTTTAGAATACACTATTTCGCAATTTTGAATAATGATACGATAGAATACAGAATTGATATGATCGAAAATGCAATTAATTAAAACGTGATAATAATTATTACTTTATATCCTATTTATTCTACACTATACACGAAACTCTGTAATCGAAATCGCTCTTACACTTACAATAATAACAATATTTCGAACTTAATACAACGGTAAAAGCGAAAATTCAAGGTTCGGGAATTTAAAAAAATCAATATTACTAAAAATATATTTATTAAATTTTTTCAATAAAAACTATCATGATTTTAAAACAAATAACATAATTAATTAAAATCGATAAGTAAATTTAATATATTGCATGCAAATATAACTAAAACGTAGCAATTTAATTGGGATGATTTAGTTGCGCGTCACAGGGTTTCTATAAACAAATAATTAGGAAAAAAATAATTAATATTTTTTTTTAAATAGTATAAGTAAATATCTAATCGTCTGCATTTTTAATGCTATGAAATAATTTAAAATCTTTTTCATTAATAATTAACACAATTTATAATCTCAGTTCCGTCCATTACAATACGTAATATAAAAATAATTTTAACTTAATACTCAAAATAACAAATATTAATGTTAAATTTTACGTAACAAATGGTTAACTTTTATCACTAATATTAATACAATTTTCAATTTAATTCATACATTAGTTAATATTTAGTACATCAAGTACAACTTGAACCTTCTTCATATTCCTTCGTAGAAAATAGTTTGATCACATTAAAAACCAATAGAAATCAAATGTTTCATTTAAACCCTTATTTTATTATAAAAATGATCATGTAATTATCTTAGGAATAAATGAGCAAAATAGAAAAAATAAATGATTTTACGTTAGACTCCTACATTTGATAAGGTTTTTTTTTTAATGAAATAATAATAATAACTATTTTTATTATATATTATTGTCATGTTATCTTATAATAGAACAGTCTTCTTTTGATGAGGTTGTTGAGTTATTTCAAAAGAAATAAGCCTGATAGAATCGTGTATGTGATATTGATTCTCCAGAAAACTTATTACATAAATCTTATGTCCATAACTTTTGTATGATTAAATCGTTATGATTCTGAAAATTACTATACAGGGCCTTATTGTCTTCATATCAGGTGAAATCGAAGTCAAGTGATAGCCCACAACGAATAAAAAAAAGATTAAACGGAATTTAATTAAATTTTTCAATGTTATACAAATACAATTATTACTTGTAGTTTGTCGCGGACAATTATTGCGAATCTCCACTCAAATGGAATAAAAAACAATAAAAGAACAAGCTTTAGATTTGAAACTTGGAAATGGTAAGATTACAATGAGGTTTCGTTAACAAAGTCTTAAAGCATTCGGTCACTTAGCAAGTACGAAAAAAATTGTCAAAAATGATAAAAATATTTTGTGTATCAAAGAACACAATCAGTCATTATCTCTGGATAATACTCGAATACCTCTAAAAGTGAGTTCAATATCATGTTCAACTTATAAGCAAATTACAAGAAAAATAGAATGCAACAATAATAAGGCATTAATAAATTCTAATAACGTTTCTTCCAATAATCAAGCGATATGTTGGTAATCCAAAGTCGTTACTGTATAAGGTCTAAAAAAGTTGTACAAAGTTGCAACGACAGATCTACCTGGAGCAGCAGCGATGGCTTTGTTCGGAGATGATTTCACAGGCAGTAGCGGTTTCAGCATTGTCGGCTGCTCCTCCGGACTACCGTACTTGTCCAGAATTTCCTTAGCAACCTGCGATGCGACATAATTAACCCTTATAGCGGGGACCATCGATACATCGCATCTCTATTAATGCGTACAAAGTGCGGGGCATCGGAATACCAACTATTATATAGACATTTTAGGAAAGTAATTAAGGTTCTGTGCACACTTAATTAATAAGGTACTTTTTCAAAAATAAGCTCAGCACTAAAAGGGTTAAAACTATGTCTACTCAGTAAATAACTTTCACCTAAATTATAATAATCATTATTATTATTATTATTGTTATTTATTATGGATTTGGCAAATGTTAACAGAATCCGTATATTCTATTGCTATGTGCCTTATCAAAATGCAATAAAGATAAAAAAGATATCGGTTACATACTTCTGCATTTTAAGTAACATCTAAAACGGGAAATGTTCCAAATAACAATTCGATTTAATCCAAGACGTCATGTTTCACCGGCATTGAGGTTTGCCTTTAATTCACTAATCAATTTAAACAATCTAAACAATTTTAAACACTAAATTTGTGGACAATTTTCATGGTTTTCTATTCAAGTCTGTAAATTTAATGTATAATTTTATAAAAAAATTTGGTTCTTAAAAAGAAAGTATAAAGGAGTTGCCAGTAGCAGTATATAAATCTAAATATATCGAACGCTTATTTGTATTTTAAACTTTTTATCAAAGTTATTCCGTCAAAATGACGGGTTCCGTAAATCTAGAGTTAATCGAACTAAACTATATTGTTGTATTAATTTTCATTAGCGCTATTTCCGGACAGAATAAGCTCCTGTCTCAAGGGTCGACAATGCAGCTGCTTCTTTTCAGGTGCTGCCTTTCTTGACCGACATGAATGACCTAGAATGATGTGGTTTACTCGCCCGTTTTGACATTATTTCCCCTTTTATGTACGTTTTTGTCATTTATGAAAAACATATCAGTACCACTTCAATTACATATCAGCCCAGTATTATTAACAGTATATGTGCTGTATAATAAAAGTATATAAACAATTTATCGATTACCTTGTATGTTTCTGTGTTCATAACTTCTTCTAATATTCTCTTTTTTTCGTCTCTCATCTGTTTAAGTTTCGCTTTATTTTTATTTAGTGACCAATTGTAATACCACGATATTGTGGAACGAATGAAGAACACTCTGTAAAGGTTAGAATTCTTTAATTTAAGCTTCATGTTGCTATTTCTAATTGTGAAATAAATTGGGTTTATCCTCATAAGGATAGTTAGAAAAATTAAAACTCAAAGTCTGCAATGAGGTTTTCAACACTGCCATCCGACAACACCGTATTGGTGCTCTTAGCAAAATATCGCTTGAAGGCCAGCGACACCACAGTGCTGTCGTTTTGTTTAAATTAAAAAATAACAGGGGACACAAATCTGTAATGTAATTAAGGCCAAAAACACTTAAGACTTAGGTGATTACAATATTTTCTTAAATAACTACGAAAATTAAAAATTGTGCGCAATTCCGCCGGCGCCAAAGATAACAATTTCACTGAAATGTCAGTGTTAAGCTGTTGAAATTCGTTTAACGGTCTTTAAAAATTAGAAAAATGAGATTTAAAACGAAATGATGCAAAGATTACTGCTAAGAAGAAACTGAAACTAGGTAGTCGTTTATATTAATACTTACAAAATAGGCAGCACGAGAAGGGGCGAAGCGTACAACAGCGAGTGCAACCAGTGCTGACTTCTCCCAACGTACATATAGTAGTACATTATAGCGAACAGAACGTACAATCCCACGGAGTAAGCCATTACATAGCCAACGACCCGCTTGTGCGTTTGCTCTTTGTACTGGCCATCTCTCTCTATGCTCTTTATATTCGATTCCAAACGTTCTAGTATTTCCAAAGTTGTTTTTTTGCGCTGAAAACAAAAAGCATTTGCTAAATGTCTTGAATTTTTCTAGAATGTTTTATTTAGGTTAAGGTAATGGAATGCTTTTACAGATTACGCCAATTTCAATAGCAAAGCATTTCAATTCTCCTAAATTCTTAATAGCGTAGAAGTACCACGCGTAGTTTTTTAAAAACCTAAATTGAAAACTGTTGTGTTTCGTCGCCTATTTTCTACGATCGAAAATAAAAGCAATTCGGGTGTTTAAAAAATATATTCATACATAAGACCCTTATCATTATAGGGCCGGCAAAGTATTTTATATCTAAATACTAGACTACCATTTACCTATTTTTTAACTTTATCAATAAACAAAACAAAGGGCTCTTCAAGATAGATTGCTAATAATCAATAATAATGCATTCACATTAGACTATTGGCGTAAAATCCTATGGAGTGGCACGATGATAAACTATTGATCATACATGTACGCATTTAATAACCAATGTTTTTTTTATATTCTAACCGTTCTATTGTCATTCATTTGATTACAGTAGGCTATTATCGTAATCATTCAAGGATGGTCATTTAGGACTGCTCTTTATTATTAAAAAATACTTGTGGTCAAATATAATTTATAGGGTTTAGTCTTCTACAGAACGAAAGAAATATCAGAATCAACACAATTGAAATGATGTCGAGCAACATTAATTATTCTTGTATGAAAAACGCGATATATCGATATAGCGTTTTTAGAACAGTTGTCATGTTCCGGAGTTATATGCGAACCCGCAATAAAATAACATATGAAAAACGATGTTTGCGATATCTATATCACATACATTATATTTAGTTACAGCGTACCAAGAGATAGCGTTGCTGCATATAATCCTCACATCCTTAAAAACAAATTAACCTAACCACAGTTTTAATTTTTTATTGAAAGTATAATGCATGAGGATTTAACTGAAGCAACTATTAAAAGTAATTCAATAGACTCAAGTTAGAAAAGCTTACAGCTAAGCTGTTTCATAATTTTATAATTAACGTCAATTCGCTCTACGTAATAGATGATTGACTGATGATGATGAGATTTTATCGAAGCCGGGAGAGGTTTTTTTTAATAATATAATTAAACTCGTACGTTGAAACCTTATTGTTAAGGCTTATGCGCGTAGACAACGATTGTTACACGATATTGCATCTGTAACACTAGACGAATGCTCTGCTACAACAAAAACAAAAATATCGTCTGACGTACATATCCATTACGAAGACCAGTATTATAAATATACGTTGCATGATCCTAATATATCAACTGAAATACTATTACGAGAGCGTATTTATATACGTTTTTAATATCCCAACTAATTTGAATTATGAATACAAGTCGGTTCAGTATTTTACTGGAGGCAGTGGCGGTATGCCCATTCAAACTCAGAAGCCCAGCGTACTCTATTTAAGAAATCATATCAATCATATGTGGCACAAAGTCTTAGCAAGATCACTAACGTATAAAGAATAAAAAAAAATAGATAATTTAATGATGTTTTATAATGTATTTGTACAAATATGTGTTTTGTTTAGCCCTACAAGTCTCCGATGACTGGAACTAATTCGCTATTGCCCAAAGACCGTTTAGATATTGTAATAAACACCGCGACATTTTTGCCGTTCTAAAAGGTACTGTGAAGTTACTATTTTTTATCGGTTATGGGGTAACACTAGACCTCAATTTGACCTGATATTAAGTGACACCATTCAGGGTCTCATACCCTAGATGGTTAGCGTGTTCATGCAGAATACTTCTGGCTTTCACATGTATAACTAGTACTATGGTAGCTAGCTATGCGGGTTCGATAAACCTTAAAACCATCTAGATTCATATACTCCTGTGGTCTGGGAATCGCAACCGAGACCTCTGCGTTACAAGGCGAGCGAGTAAACGACTGCGCAAGGGAGGCACTCAAAAAAAAGGAGAGAAAAAAAAAGAAAAGAAGAGTGTCTCGAAACACAGCAAGCACAATATGACGCAGTATAAACATTTTAATTAACTTCCTATTGTTATAAGCTTGCGTAATGTTTCCATAGGATTATCGTCATGTTTTTTTTAGTCCGTAGAATAAAGAGAATACAAATCACATAATTCAAATTTTCAATTTGCCCTCTACAAGTGTAGTTAGAATAATGATCCAGTGGGTGGACCAGTTGTTAGCAAACCGGTAACAAATAGCGAACCATCTGGATCTCAACTCCGTATCTTCTATCGTAGTTCAATCCAATAATTTAGCGATGCAAATCCCTGATTGTTGATTACGTTTTATCTTTTTTTCCTTACAATTATCATCCTCTAACTATATTCAATTACTAATAGGTTTATTTGTACTTATAAATATTAAATGGATAGTTTAAATGGCTTGTAACCCTTTAATTCATATAAACAGACATAAATGTATTATTTTAATTTTTTTTTCACTATTCGTTTTGTTATAATGTTGTTATTGAATGATCTTGCTGTTGTATGATATTGCAGCATTTGTGATTTTTTACCCTTCGTAATGAATATATTTATAGCTTACGTAAAAGATTAACTATCTATTTTCGTATATACAGAGATAAAATGTACACGGAAAGGACATCTTAACTGGTACTTTTTTAAAGTTAAGAAATAAGTGATTAGGCGAATACGTTACATACGAAATTTTGTTAATGTAATTTTTCAAGTGACTAAAACTATCCTAAAGCAAGTTTGTGTCATATTGTGGCTGTTTTATCTACTCGTCATGATTGCGTAATACATGTATAATACGGAAACATACAAGCATGAAAATTGAATCAAAACATTTTAGTCTTCCCAGGGACAAGGAGAGGTTTAAGCTATTTACTTAATACAGTAACGGAGAACATTAAGTAAAGGAGACGCATTTTAAAGATTAAATAAAAAAAATAGTAGTTCCTTTTCAAAACTAGTTCCCAATAGATTTTAGATGATAACTGGAGATAAAATAGTTTGAACTGAAACAAGTATGTGTAGAAAATAGCTTAGCAATATGCCTAAGAATAATTTAATTAGAAATGTCGGCCAATGACCCTTGGAGTATTAGCGCAAATAGAAAACGATTTAATAATGTTCAATTGTAAAATTGTTGAGAAACCAAACCTTTTCTAATTAGGTTATGGTCTGCTAAAAACATATAAATGAATGAATATTTTGATGGTAACTAGGTTCACCGATTTCACAAGATGTACCCCTTTATAAATTGGTATGGTTATTACGTATCTTGCGAATGACTGGCGATATCCAATATTGCACAGTACTAGCCCATAGATGACTAATTCATGTTACTTAGTTAATATAACTTTTTTACACGACTATGCGACGAGACCGGCAGGTCATTTAACTGGTGAAAAACTACACCTGTCTATGACTGCGGCCTTCATATCGGAGAGAATTAATTATATTTTGCTAATCGACAATGGACTAACACTTAACCACAATTTCACATAAAATTTGAAACACTATGCTCGCTCAGAATAGTCTCATAATGTTGTTGTCGGCACACAGCAATGCTTTTGAGGCATGCCGCCATGAAAAAAAATTCTAAAATCTGAATTCTACCAATTATGTAGATTGTTTCGGAATCCATTTAAGAACTATGATACAAAGCAACTGCGTTGCGGGGTTGGTACTACGTGGAATTTTCTTGGTTTTCTAAATATATAATTATAATCAAATAGAAAATAATTCAAACAATTAAAATTAATTATTGGAATTGTCTTTAATAATTTAGTGTTTAAAGATAATTGTAAAATTTACTGAGATTAATAAAATTTACTTATAAAAATTGTACATTCAGAGAATTTTGATTGAAAGTGAAAATGAAAGTTTAGTTGTAGAAAGTGTGACGAATTACTTCTTTTTAATGGTTTTTGTCTAGTAATCCTGTGCACTGGGAAATGAGCTTTTGTACAGTATAAATACGTTTTATATTTTAACTAAGAACGATTAAATTTTAAAATGTGAGTCTCAAAAGCCGCGGTTTGAGTAAATTTTATCGTAGTATTCCCGAATAGCGAGAGATGGAACATAGTTCTGGTTTCGTTAGGTGCAGGGCCGTCATAGCCTGTTCTTGTCCCCGAAAAGGCAGGTCACTTCCCGTTCGTATTTCACGAAATTCTCAAAAAACTTAAAGCGACCATATAAAGTCGAGAAACCCGATGAGGTTATATTCTTTAAAAAAAAGCCACGCTAAAGCGATAGGAATGCGACCCGACGGCTCTAATCCCTCGGGGAGTTCGTAATGTTACACAAAAAGGTATTATTTACTTACTTTTTGCAGTGGGTAATTATTTAATAAATAATCTACACAAAATTTAAATTCCCTACTAACCTGTTGTTATCAAGCTTCCTAAATTATGCTTGTTTTATTTAATTATTTTGGCAAATTTAAAAATTTATTTTCAGTGTGGTGAATGGTTGAGACACTGATATTATCGTTTTACTGTAACTTTTTGCTTAAGCATGGTTGTTGGAATGATTTGGAAAAGTGTTATAAAATCCATTACTTCTTAATCATATTGAGTAAGATAACGAGGACAGAGAGAAGTATTGGATTTTATTGATAAGGTTTATAAGTAAATTTAAAATAATACATGTAACTGTTACTATTTCTT
The DNA here is from genome assembly GCA_018245475.1 of Pharmacophagus antenor. Taxonomy (NCBI): domain Eukaryota; kingdom Metazoa; phylum Arthropoda; class Insecta; order Lepidoptera; family Papilionidae; genus Pharmacophagus; species Pharmacophagus antenor. The sequence continues at coordinate 17,096 of DWQX01002836.1, forward strand.
TGAATCAAGGTGGTTTGTTAATACTGTATATCAACGCATTTTAAAAAAAATTTGCAGGGTATTATTAAGAAGAAGCGTATTTAGTGAGGGTTTTTTTAAATTCGAACCCTAAGGAGAAAATGAGGAGTACAGAATTCAATGAAACTTTCTATTCTACAAGTCGATAGACATGAACGTTGCAACACCTCTGAAGGGGGATTAACCTCAAAATTTAATAAAATTGCCACACCCAAAGTAGAAGGCGGGTGACTGCTAGTATTGTATAAAAATATACAAAGACTCAAATGTTTATAATAGTAATTTTTAACAAATATAAATAACCATTAGGCCACTGACAAAACAAAACATACCAGTAGAATGTGTAATGTCCCTCCTCCTTGTCGTGGTTTAAAGATATAATACCTTGCCCCTCAGTAACAACCTCTTTATACGTTTTTATCACTCTTAAAGTAGTCTATTAACATACTCGTACGTATAGACTCGACATTACTTGAATACAATTCCGGTCTTCTCACAGTATTCTTTGGTAACTTATTTTTTTTTGTTCTATCTATTTATTCCATTTTTAATAACTGTATAAAACATCCTAGAACTATGTTATATTATGAGAAAAAATTTGACTCGACCATTTAATGACTTCTGTGAATAAAATATTTTTAAATTTAATTATTCCCAACATAAAACCAATTACCAAAGAGCTTTTTATTTAATATCTACAGAATAGAATTTTAAAATATTAGGAAAATCACCACGCTATGTAATATCAGAAAAAAATCTTGTTATTTTTTATGCTATGGGCTAGCACATGGCCTCGATTTCACCTGACGTTAAGTGACAACGAGATCGCAGATGTGATCGCCTAGAATACATCTGGCTCTTACATGGATGACTGCCAGAACACAGCAATGCTGTTAAAGCGGCAGATTAACATTGAGGCCAGGCAGGTTTGAGAAAACTACCACCATCCAGACTCCACTACTCCTGTGGCCCGGGAATCCAACCCAGGACCTCCGCGTTACAAAAGAAGCGGGTAAACTATTGCGCCACGGAGGCAGTCAAATGCTAACCCTCGATTCCGTTACAGTTTCGTTTTATTTATCGTTCACTGTGTAAAAGGGTTCAATAAGACCTTTATACTAACGGTCATGACAATACAAGTTATAGTTTGTGACAAAGGGTATTGTATTCAAATTCAATATATAAGTTCGTATGCAAGTTCAATTACTGATCGATACAAATAAATACTAGTTAAAATCGAACATTAAACGATAGATTTTGATGTACTGTTTAATAGTTAGTCTAAAACCATGGTACATTAGTATGAGGTTGTTTAATAAAGACGCCAAGTCTTATTACCACTGCGATCAGATGGATTTTATAATAATATGTTATGAGGTGTGAAATATTACATAACATTGAATATTTGTCAATTGTCCGCTTTAAAATTAAATTTCGTGGTAAGGTAAGGTTAAGTAGGTAATTTTACTAACGAAGCCTTTGTAGCATATAACAAACGATATAAGAGATTGAAGCACTCTGCTAGCGTTAGTGTATCCATCCAAATTTGACGTGGATCGAACATTGTACACGATACAGTTGAAATGAATGGATGTTGCTGCATAAAAATACTTGTAAATCTTTGACATTCGGACATAGGGATATGTATTAATTAAAGTATATTTAAAACATACAAAGCTTGTTATGTCTTATAAAAGAAACCGGCGGTTCATAGGTTAAATCAATAATAATATTGTGCCAATATTGGAGGGAATATACAAAGGGCTGACATATACAAGGAAATTTAAACCCTATGAACTCAAAACCAGTTTTGAGACCATGTTTCGGGAAGTATTATTACTCTTATCGCCCTACAGAGGTCGTTGCACTTGCAACCCGGTTCTATTCTAGCATACTTTCACCTTAGACCAGACTTACACGTTACAGATACTATACTATGTTAGTTAATCCACTGAAAGAAAATATTTGCCTTTCATATCGAAACACTTTTTTCACCTTTCCTGAATAATATTTAACCCAGTTTTATATGCACTTTCAATAGATTTTTTATCGATAATGGATTTACACATGGCCTTGAATTCACGTGATGTTAAGTGACAATGAGGTCGTAGATGGTGAAGCATGTTCGCCCAGAATATCTGGCTCTCACGTTTTTGACAGCCGGAACAAATCAATACTGTTATGGCGACAAATTTAACATAGAGTGTTAGCTACCCGGGCAGGTTTAACACTAATCATGCCATAAAGAGTCAAATGACCCATTTTAAACATTTGCACTGATAATACACGAATTATTTTTTACTTCTCTACGTTACACTTTATGACTTTTTGACTTATTAACTCAACCGATCTTATGCTATTTTTGTATTTTTTTGTTTAGTTTATATTAAGTAATACCGTCGTATACTATTGTTTACCACGTCGGGTCATTTGACCCCATGAACCTTGTTGGTATGATTAGTGTTAAAAACCCTACCACCATCCAGACTCCACTACTCCTGTAACCCGGGACCTCCGCCTTACAAGACAAGCGGGTAAACCACAGCACCACGGAGGAACTGGTGTGCTTAATATTGATTTTACACAAAAGATAGAGAGAAAAAATAGATTATCACCGGTTGCAGTTTTATAATAATACAACATTGAACATATCAAAATTCAGGGATATAAAATGATTATTGGGTTATAGTAATTGCTGTAGCCATCAAGTCAAAGTACAGCATCTACGAAACAAAATAAATTACATGTAACAACAGTCTTAAACATTCAATAACTGGAATTTTTTTAATTTTAATGTGTTCGTTGCTCTGGTCTTTGTTTCCAGACCGGTCCGCTGACGACCTATTTCCAAAATGTTGGATTAAAAAGATTACGAATTGTAACAAAGCAATTATGAAATTATCACGACCAAGGAGAATCAAACTAAACAAAATACACCATT
>DWQX01002837.1:0-20053 GCA_018245475.1 Pharmacophagus antenor
TACAAGAGAGTTGGAACAATGTTTCACAAGAAACTATCAATAAACTAATAGCCCGGTTACCAAGATTGGTCAAAAAACGTTGTAAAAAGTAAGGGAAGATTTTTCGACGAAAAGTTAGTTTAAATAACATATATTTTTTTTTTAATAATAATGGCAATTATTGTTGTATTTAAATTATTTTATGTTACATAAGAAGTTCCTTATTTAATAAGGTAAATAAATAATTTGTAGAGCACTAACTTTTGGAGTTTTATTCAATATTGTTATTTTTTCAAAGTGGTCTCAATCTTTTGGCCGGCAGTGTATATGTAAAACATTTCTTATTATCGCTTTGGGGAAAAAAATATCAAAAGCTTAACACATTTATGAGTGTGTCTAGATAATTCACTTCCAAGTAATTAAAAAACCTGTTAATGATTTTAAAATTACTATCTTTCTGCTATTTTCACATACTAGAAAGTACTGCTTGTACTTTAGTAGTATTTTGAATTACAATTTATTACTGTAGTTATAATTTCCTGAAGCCTGCAATGTATAATAAAATAAATGGTCTATAGTTTAGCGAAATATATAGGACATCATTCAATAACAAATTATGTTAATTAATTTATTATAATACATGAACATTGTAACAAATGAACGGTGGGCTTTTTCACTAATAGATAGCGTATCGCAACACGATGATCGATATTATACATCTCTGATAAGAAATTAACATTAATTTACTTTACACGCAGTTGCCTTATCAATGTTGACAACGTGATTAAACTTTTGTAGAGATCGCTAATTTTGCAGTAAATTCTTCCTAATGTTAATAAATGTATTAATAAGTAAATACATGTAACTAACAAATTTTAATTTATTTGTTATGAAATTCTAAGTCCGGACTGATTTATATATCAGCATAGCCTAAATCGCTGGTTTACAGATATGAAATTTGGAAGTTGCGTTCTTCGTGACATTTTGGTATGCATTATAAGAAAGGGGTTTTTTTAAATTCAACCCCAATGTACGGAAAATAAGGCGTCGATTTCAATGAAGCTTTTTATTCTTTTTGTTTAAATCAATGTATATAAAATTGGTACACATATTGGACTCATATTTAGGATTAATCTCAATATTGAATATAAAAACTACCCCGTCCGTTTTAATTACCTCATCAAAAGGTTGTAGATATTAAACATGTTTGTCTTTTTGCCTTTAGAACCTACAACTACAGATTTAAAAAAACACAGGTTATAAAGTCGAATTTTTTAAAACATCGCGAGGAAAACTCAGTACCATTGTCTGTCATGATTATTTCTGGAATCCCCTGCCTACATAACACATTTTTCAAAATTTAACTCGTGGTCAAGCCACGACTGATGAGTATCCCGCTCGCCTTCACGGCTGAGCAAGAACGAAAAGGAAACGCACTCTTATGAGTAACCGTCCGCAATGAGTGACGGCCAAGGGCTGACGCCCGCGACTTACTACCTGTTTCGATCTTATGGATCTCTTCAGTGGAGAGCAAAATCTCCAGACAGTGAAAGTAAAGCTGTGTTGATTCACAACTCGCTATTACTAATTCAACGACGTAAAGTTGTCGGATACAGTAATGTGCCCTTTTGCTTGAGTGTAGACTGACAAGTCCACCCCCTTCTCGTGGTCAAGCCACGACTGATGAGTATCCCGCTCGCCTTCACGGCTGAGCAAGAACGAAAAGGAAACGCACTCTTATGAGTAACCGTCCGCAATGAGTGACGGCCAAGGGCTGACGCCCGCGACTTACTACCTGTTTCGATCTTATGGATCTCTTCAGTGGAGAGCAAAATCTCCAGACAGTGAAAGTAAAGCTGTGTTGATTCACAACTCAAAATTTAACATTTAACTCATACAACGTAATTTAGCTACTTCTAAATATTTACTAAAATATGCAATAATAATCAAGTGTGGTTTACCTGCGATTTAACTGTACCGATTTTTGACCATGCTACAGGCACTGTATGTTGTAAAAGTTTTTCTTTAGTACTTTGTTTTTTATAAGTTAGTCCAGCTTGATAGTGTGATATTAGATTTGTAATATGGGAATTCGAGTTTCCCTAAGATGGTTTATTTTCTCCAAAAGGTTATATACTACTTAAAACAAATTAAGGGCCACTTAGATTTTTTGCTGTACCATGAAAACAATAAAGACATTGTATTGTTTAACATGTAACTACAAAATAATGTTATTGATTATAATATAGGCTAATAATTATTTAGAATAATAATAATGAATTGTTTTTTTTAAGTTCATAATGAACTTGGCCATTTTGAAAGAAAAACATGAACAAAAGAAATAATCGAAAAATGACAAAATACTGTTCTTGTCTCTTTTGTTTCTTTTTTTAGTAACGAATATGTCCTCCTACCTAAATAATATACTCCTGAAGCTTCCTATGCATACTCTGGATCAAATTCCTCACGTTTTCATCTGGAACTCCTCCCAAGCACGTTTTAAAGCGTCAATCAGCTGCTGTTGGTTGTAGACACCTCGCTCATTCTCTTTAACTCTTCGTATCAATTGGTCCCACAATTGCTCGATTGGATTTAAAACCGGACTGATAACTGACCATGGCAATACCTCGATATGAGAGTCTTCTAGGACAGTTTGATTCAATTAACCCTCAATTCAAATACTTACGGGAGAATCTTAAACAGTTTGCACGTTGATCCCTGGATCAGAGGAATTCGAACAACTAGTCGTCTTGACATTTACTGGTCTTCGTGCAATCGATTACGTATAATTTTTTATCACTGACGGGAGTACCCGTTGTCAGCCGTAGGTGGTGTTGTAACTTACGGGCCGTTACTGTACGATCACGACGAGCACACAGTTGGACGTACCGATCCTCGTGCGTCGTTGTTACACGAACTCTACCTGAATTAGGTCTTCTGGCAACACTGCCGGTCTGTTGGAAGCGATTCCACACATTTTCGACAGCTCTTCGAGAAAAACCCAACTTCAAACTCACGTAACGCTGAGAACGTCCTTCTTGAATCATAGTTATCGCTCTGGTAGCTTTAATTGTATCCATATGCCTTCGTACTGGTAGCATGATTAACGCCAGATGATAAATGAATCAATTGAAATTGAAAAATTATTTTTTTTCCTAAAATAACCAAAACAAGTTAAGAAGATAATCAAAGAATAACATCCACTTTTTTTTCTTAAAATTATGACCAATACTTTTCAAATTAGGAACACTGAACACCAGCATTAAAGAGATCAAACACTATAGTTAGAAATATCAATATGATGCAACTTATCAGTTAGTTTCAGTTTACTAAAGTGCACTTAAATGTAAATAAACTAGTGGCTCTTATTTTGTTTTGAGTAGTATATATAAAGTTCCCTACACAACACACAAAGTACACTATAAGTTATGAGACCTAAAAATCCTTCTAATTTGTCATATTTGCATGTCATTGCATTTGCCAGCTTCGGCAAATTTTTTATAGCTAGTTTATACGAATCATCTAGAGAAATGCTGAGAAATGTTATGACCTAAATATCGTTTCTCCGATAACCCAATTTTACACTTATTTAATTTTATTTATATTTCCGCAACTTTGCAATACTAAACGTAAGCGTTGGCTCAAATACCAGTAAATCATTAGTATATAAAATACCGTCTACGTCATCAAAAACATTCGTAATTTTTTTATAAAAGATTTCCGAAGCCAATATTCCAAATGACATTTTTAAAAACTTGTACTGCCGGAACGCGGTATTAAATGTGCTTAAGTCCGTAGACATGTCATTTAGTTTTATTTAAAAAAAATATTGTTTTGCATTGAGAGTACTAAAAATTTTTTGGATCGGTTAATCTCGGCGTTATTTCCTCTAATGTTGGTAATTTAAAATGCTCTTTTCTTATAGCTTTATTTAAATCCTTTGGGTTTAAACAATAACGTATATCCCCATCAGATTGTTTGACTACCGTCATACTGTTTACCTCAACCATAGCTATGATACTTTGGTTGACTAATTCCTCTAGTTTATGTTTAACGCAATCCCTTAATGCTACGGATAATTTACACAGGGCATGCACAACCAGTAATATATTTTCTTTTATTTTTATATCATTTTCGTCCGGTAAGTAGGTCATTCCCTGTAAAACATTTCTATACTCGTCTAAAATATTCGAACTTATCATCATTATTAGTTGAAAACGAACGACATTTAATCATTTCCACTAAAATTATAATAAATATTACAGGCCAAATTGCACCAATCTAAATTATTTTAAATCGTTTGCTAAAAATAAATACAGCTCTATGTCTAACAACTTTGAAAATAAATCGAATGCAAAGAGTTAATTCTTCACTTGATTATCTTGCTATAATAGGCACTGGATTTAAATTAGTGACAATGAATTTTAAAATAAAAACTTTCTTTTTATACTTAATCTTGAATCTATACTTTCCAATCACTTCTATTGTAAGTAAGTACCAGAATAATTTGAAGTTTTAATAACTGTTGAAATAATTTTTTGCCACTCAGCTTTTCTTTATATTTACCATAAAGTTAGGATGATAACTAAATATTTCATTGTCTATAGTTTTAAAATAATAAAATCTATATAATGATTTTGTTATTTAAGAAAATAAAATTATTCAATAACTTGTTTATAACACCGACTGCGCTACGTAAAATGAATATATTGTAGGAGCCAACATAAATGAAACCGTTTGCGTATAGACTGAATTTATTCGGAGTTACCATCAAATAGTAATATTTTATATTTACACATTATTTTCTAGATACTTGACAGTTTCTATTTATTTTTGGTACATTTTGCAATTTAACATAATTTTTTTATTATATACTTATACTTTTTTTTTAGTTTACTTGAAGGGCTTCGTCGTTTTTACGACGATATCGCCCTGTTATATAACAAACGTGCATATAAAATTTTACGGATCTCTTAAAGCTAAGTCTGCTAACCAACACATCTTCCTGGCTGAGTCTGACATTGGACCGGACAGGATGACGTTTATACAGCCGACATCGCTGGACTGGTTTCGGTCGAACCAGACAGTCCTAAGGGTTTTGCTCCGGGCGCATTCCATCAATATATGTTGCAAATCATCAACTACTCCACACTCATTACATTTTGGAGACTGAACCTTTTTCATCAAAAACTTAAACTTATTTGACAGAATGTGTCCGGAACGCAACCTTAACATAGTTTTTAAAACATTTCTACTAATTGTAACGTCATCATATCCATGGATATTGAGGAATTAATGGCTGGATAGAGCGAAACCAAATACCGTTTATTCTCGATCTCTCAACGAAATATTCTTGCCATTCAATATCACAGTTTTCTTTTACTTTTTTAAATAGGTCAGTGTAAAAGGGTGAAACTGCTATAGAAATTCCATCTACTACTGCTTGTTTAGCTAACAAATCAACTGCATCATTTTCTTTTAATTGATTGTGAGATGGAATCCACTGCAATTTAACTTTTTTTATGTAATTGTAAACTAAGAATTGACTTAAGTATATGGTAGGCAATCGGGTTACCTCGCCCGTGTGAGGTAATGCGAGCCAAGTGTAGTAAGGAACTTTTGGAATCGGTTAAAATGACAAATTTTTCTAAATTAATTGATGAAATATATGAGAGCGCTTCTGCTGTAGCAATTAATTCAATATTCATAATTGAAACGTCAGACTCAATTCCAAGTTTCATATTACACCCTAAATAACTGTCTAACACTGCGGCGCCGCCCCCATTTTTATTGTTAAAATTTGTACAAATAGTTTTAAGATTATGGACGTTTGGCAGTGACTATGGACGGTATTGAGTCAAATACAATGTTCTTTAAATCAATATTCAAAACCCACGTGTCTAATCCAAAATTCCTCAGTTCTTTACTAACGTGAATAGAGAGAGTATTGTACGTAATTTCAATTGATACAAGCAATGGTATTTTTTTGTTGCCTAATAAGAGACTGGGTACTCGATGACAACCTTCTTAATATATCTAAAGTAATGTTATCTCCTAATGATTTCGATTTCATCCAAAACTTACCGGCTAAATATTTTCTACGTATGAAAAGAGGAGAAATAGACAGTTCACTTTTCATCACATGTATTGGTATGCTCCGTATAAAACCTCCAATAACACGTAAAGCTTAATTTTGAACTTAATCCAATTTATACAGATTTGAGCGACAGCTATTGTCGTATAAAAAACTAGCGTAATCTATTCTACTACGAATAATGGATATTTAAAGACGTCTTAGGTGTTTTTGATGTATGCCCCAGCCCGACCCTGATAAAATATTTAAATATCTAGATACTTTTTTTTAAAAACGCCCATAGATATAAACAGAATTTAGAGCCCACCCCTAACCGATCCAGTATCACTAATAAAGATCTTACGTCAACGTTGTTATATGCGTTATCTATATCAATAAAACAAGCTGCTGTTACATGATTTATTGAGAAACCTAATTGAATATCGGATACAAAACGCGTGAGACTGTTCAAGCAAGATTGAGATTTACGAAAACCACCCATTTTATCAGAAAACATTCGATTTTTTTCTAAAAACCATACAAATCTTTTATTCAAAATAGAATGAAGTATTTTACACAAGCAAGAAATAAGTGCGATCGGCCGTAAGGTAATGGACATATTAGGACTTTTGTTGGGTTTTGGGATTGGAACTATCTTTATCTCTCGCCATTGTTGTGGTACAAAGCCATTACTTAAGCAATTATTATAAAAAATTACTAAAAGATTTTTACCTACTGTCGGTAAATTCTTGATCATAGAATATGAAATTTCGTCGGTACCGGGAGCGGTGTCCTTATTTTTAATAGAGTTTTCTAATTCTTGCAAGGTTATGTTAGATTCTAGAGTTGAATTAGATGATAAGAATTGATGCTGTGGTACACAAACATAATCTGGAGCCAAATCCTTGAGTAGTTTTGTAACATCATTGTTTTCTATACAAGTATTTGGGTTATTGGTATGTCCTTTCACTCATCTTATTTTACGCCACATGTCAGATGAAGTGGTAACTTCATTAATTGAAAAACAGAAGTTCTGTTAGCACTTCCGTTTTGTACATCGGATTAATTTCTGAGCCGTACTTATTTTCTCTTTAAGCACTCTTAGATTTTCAAGAGACGGACATTTACGGAGATTTTTTAAGGCTACGCGTCGCTCGGCAACAACTTTCGACAGTTCAGTACTCCAATAAGGTTTAGGAGCAAACCTATCGTAAACGTTTTGAGGAATTTTTTTGCAAGGTATGAATTTGTCAGCCGCCGTTTGAAGGGTTTGTTCAAATTTGTCATAAAACTTTTGATTACATGTATGTATACTAAAGTTATGTAATGAGTTTTGAATAAATGATTGGTATGCAACCCAGTCAACTTATACTTTCATGTTTACTACTTAAATGATATTTGCGTTACACTCATATTTGTATCGATCCTTGCAAAGCGAAGCATTCGAAACGGCATTAGTCCTTAGACCTCGGGAATAAGGTTGTGAACATACGTCTAAGAAATTAGTCATCTCCCAATACACTTACCTCAAAGTCTATTAAGAATGTACCTATAGGATACTATACATATAGAATACACTTTTATGCCAAAGAATATTGGTTCATACAAAAAATTAGTATGTGATAAATTATTTTTTCGTTGTTTCAAATGTTCAACGTTAATACATTAAAGTATATAATAGATATGGTCATTTTCGTTATCTCCACTTATAAAATAAAAATAAATTGAATTAAGAAATGAACAGCATGAACTGATACTCTGTGGCATATATGTATATTTTATATATACATTACAATAAATAGACGAATATAGAATTACAGTGCAATTAATTTTACATAATACAAATGACAATAGCATTATTGTTATAATATCAAAGCTAAAATGTTAATTGATGAATGAAAAAAAAACATCATTATTTAAACAAATTGTGATCTCCATGATGTAAATCTAAGAAAGAGAAATAAAATAACCATGCCAGCTATTAGGCTTCATAAAGTGTCGAACTCATTTAAAAGTGTCAGTGTATACATTTCGACAACAAATAACCAAACGATGTAAATAATCTATCCATCAATAAATTTAAATGTTTTTCATAGCAAATTTTATGCAAATATGCATAATATATAAGGATTTGTATGACACGGCCAATCTTGCGTCCAACTTGTCCCCAAATCATGCGTATTTCGAATAAGTTTCAACTAGAACTAGAACCGATTCAATTTGCTGGAAACTACTGCGGACATGGACGAGAAATCGGAGCGCTTAACGGCAGCATTACGCGAGGTAGGCAGTAAAAATTTTGGGATGCAGAGTAAAGTTTCTTAAACTAAACTTACCACTGAGACCCCGGCCCTCGTGACAAAACGACGTGAGATACCGTCGTCCGTAAGAGCTTCGTCAGAATACGCAACCCTAAATAATAAGACTAGGTGGTTGATAAGGCGGGATTATTGCAGCTTTAATGCAAAATGCATTGAAGCTGCGATAGAACGTAACAAAGGCTTAAAGGTCTTTACCCAACCTTTTAGAACATCTCGTCTGTCTGTGGGACCGGCGGGAGGGTGGTCGTATCGTATCTTCGAGGCCAGAGATCTATGCTGAAGTCGAGAGCTTTTATAGCAAACTTGACGCTGCTCATGCACTTCCACCCTCACCTACTAATCGCACGAATGATAGCCGCAGCTCCACTAATCCGACACTACACGGTGGTTATACTCAACATCAGCCAAGGAGAGATTAGTATAGCTCTTGAACAACTGAAAAATGGTAGAGCTCCTGGTGAGGATAATATTACAACAGAACTGCTGAAAGCTGGAGGAACTCCAGTTCTGAAAGTACTACTGCACCTGTTTAATACCGTTTTACACGATGAAGCCACACCATTGGTATGGATAAGAAGTGTGGTTCTCCTGTTCTTCAAGAAAGGTGTCAAAACTTTACTAAAGAACTATAGACCGATCGCACTCTTGAGCCATATTTATAAGGTATTTTCAAGGGTTATCACGAATCGTCTCTCCTGTAGGTTTGATGACTACCAGCCTCCGGAGCAGGCTGAGTTTCGTAAAGGCCACAGTACAGTGGACCACATCCATATCCTTCGGCAGATTATACAGAAAACCTCTGAGTATAATTTACCATTGTGTATAGCCTTTGTGGATTATGAAAAAGCCTTCGATTGTATCGAGACCGGGTCTCTTCTAGAATCTTTAGAACGATGCCAAATAAACCACCGCTATATCCAGGTGCTGAAATGCCTGTATGACGCCGCGACGATGACAGTTCGCGTCCATGGCCAGCAATATAAGTCGATCCAGCTGCTGAGAGGAGTGAGCCAGGGGGATGTCATATCCCCGAAACTGTTTACATATGCGCTAGAAGACGTATGTGAAACGCTGGACTGGAAGGAGCGAGGCATCAACGTCAATGGTGAATACTTTTCACAACTTTAGTTCGAGGATGATGTAGTCATAATGGTTGAATCGCTGGAGGGTCTCAACCGAATGCTCAATGATCTCAACGCTGCCTCTCGATGCGTGGGGCTGCGGATGAACTTAGACAAGAAGAAAGTCATGTCTAACGACCTCGTAATCGCCCGTCCGATAACCATTGAGAATGCAGTAATTGATGTGGTTAAAGACTATATCTACCTCGGACAGGTCTTACAACTAGGCCGTGGTAACTTCAATAAACAGATTGATAGACGCATTCGATCGGGCTGGGCAGCATTTGGAAATCTCCGGCACATCCTCACCTCTCAAATTCCTCAATGTCTGAAGACTAAAGTCTTCAACCAGTGCGTCCACCCTGTGATCACCTACGGAGCGGAAACTTAGACTTTGACCGGTGGGCTGGCCCACCGAAGGTCACTCAGCGTGCGATGGAAAGAGCTATGCTCGGTATTTCTTTAAGGGATAAAATCCGAAACGAAGAAATTCGACGGAGAACAAAAGTGGTCGATATAGCTCTTAAAGTCAGCAAGTTGAAGTGGCAGTGGGCTGGCCATATCTGCCGAGTCACCGATGGCAGATGGGGGAGGAAAGTCTTGGAGTGGAGAAGGAGTGTAGAAGTAGAAGAAGAAGAGTCGGCGAAGGACTGTAGGGCGCCCTCCCACCAGATGGACTGACGATTTAGTCAGGACGGCGCGAAAGGGCTGGATGAGGGAAGCAGAGGACCGCATATGGTGGAAGGCATTTGGGAAGACCTATGACTAGCAGTAGACTGACACAGGCAGATAATGATGATAATGAGGCATATATTACCTAGATGATTATTTAAAGGATGAGCACATTTGGAAATGGATTGCTGTTTTCAAATGGTACAGTTTGAATTTAAAATTTTCTACGATCACTAAAAACAAAATGCAAACCCTCCTGAGTTTATGTCAGTTCTTCTCAGATAAGGGCGCAATAAAAACTGTCAGTAATTGAAATATGACGCTTAAAAGTGATTGTATAAATTCTATTTAATAAACAGAATTTAAGTTTGAGGAGAATTTTTGAGTTATGAACACTATTACAATGAGACTATAAATTTTCAGTAATAACGTTGGATATCATAAGTAAATTTTTTTATTAACATGAAAACGGAAATATATATGGTTTCAATAAAGTATTTTGTAATATTTTTATTGTCTGTTATTTACATTCAATAAAACGCTTAAGTTTCTTACTATAAAAAAACAATTCAAGGTCATAAGGACTTATTAGTTTGTTTTTCTTTTTGTATACTTTCATAAATTTATTTGTTTATTCTTTATTATATTTCGTATTTAATACAAAGGACGGACTACTTTATGAATACACAAAAAAATATTAAATAATACTAGAAATGTATGAATTATTAAATACAATAGGTTGACATTCGACCCTACCATAGTTAAATGTCGAACTTGTTCTATGCATAATTTTAGTGCAATATTTTTTTTACGTTATTAATGAAGTCAGTGTAAAAGCTCGTAGAGTTAGCTGCTTTTGGTATCCATACGCTGTAACGCTTTGGTCGAGCAGTTAACTTTACATATACCCGCCTACATATGTTCTACGTATTTATATTGTACTGCAGTTCCTAGTGCAGCCGTAGTACGATCAATACTTTAATGCCTGCTGCCTATATCTTTGTTGTTATTTGGAAAGTAATTTCATATTTCAGCAAATCTTACTCTTTCTCACATTTTTTATGTTTTAAGAGGCAGTGGACAAGGTCTGTTCCCAGCTGTGATCGATATAGTTCAGACAAAGATAGGACAACAAAATGTAATTTGAATACGTTTCTTCAGCAGTCGTATAAGGCAATAGTAAACTATATCTCTAACACCTAATGTTAAACCCATATTTTTATGTAATATTCATTGCTATATTATTGAAAACGTATTTACATTTCATTTACTTAAAATTTCAACATTTGCAAGCTAATGGAAACAGCTAAAATAGAAGATGATAATTAACCTGTTTTTAATTATCAAGGAAGTTGAATTTGCATTAAGATGAAATTGCTGAATGATACTACTGATAATTATAAAATAATATCTATTATTATTTTATTATGTACAAAGCAATGTTGCGCAAAAAATATTCTACACATTACGTTTACTACCAAAATCATTCATATTTATGTTGAGCCTGGTTAAATAGCTAAAATTGGAATTTATGATCTCGTCTTCGTACGTATCGGTCTATGATCGGTCTTGGTATCTATTTTTATTATAAATATTTATTAGTTAGAGGTGATACACAACCAACACTTAAAAACTTACGTCCATGGTCAAGTAACTATGATTTGTTACGAGATATTACATAGGCACTAGAGTTCTTTTAAAATAACATGTATAATTTTATTATTTAATTACAAACAACTATAATCTGCGTCAGATATTATTTATATGCAAATTAATTAAATGCAAATTATCAAACTTGTTCTTCAGCTGAAAGTGGAATTTACAAAAAAAATTTGATGTGACGTTGACAATCAACCACAAAATACAATAGAGTCGTCAAATAGTTGTACTGAGTTCAATGTGCATGAAGCCTAAACTTCGGCTACGTTGAATTCAAACAATACTCGTATACGGCCACTAAGTAAAAAACACAGAAACGTCCTATATATATCAGCAAAAACATACACTTCGCAAATATACCGACTAAGTTTCATTCGCATCAAACGCTTTAAATTTTATTTTAATATAAATATCATATAAAGTAACCCGTGTTCTTTTCTAAGATTTCTTTTACCTCTTTAATAATATTCACCAAAAAATTAGCAGTGTCTCCCCGTGAAAAAGTAACAGACAACTTCCATTTTAGTATCTCTCTTACAACAGGTTTAAAAACAAAAATTTAAAATAGTACAATAATTAGTAAATCATCATATATGTTATGGAATAATAAAACCCGATCGTTTCATTTAACCACCCAGTAAATTACTTTTTACTTCTGTATAATGTTCATTATGTAATTGTAACATTAAATGAATCTTTCGTTATGATCAACATGTGTGTGTATTCAATGATGACTCAATGTTGGAAAAGAATCGTATATACACAAGTGGTAATTTCGCACAAACTAAATATAACATGGTTGAACAATGTTGTAATGACTTAGCTATGCAATATGTTTACAACTTCCGAGTTTCAAAAGCAATTTTTTCGAATATACTACACCCGCAGTGGCCAAACACTTGTCTCTCATTTGATTCCGTGAAAGAGTTTGAATGGTGGTAGGGCTTTTCTGGTACTCCCCAGTATAGCTAACATATTGCCAATCTACGATCACACATAAAAGCGAAAGCCATTTAGGCAAGCAAGCTTAACAATCTTCAGCTCATTATCACTTAATATCTTGTAAAATTAAGTAGTAATGGATTCCATTGCTAAAAAAACAAAGAAAACAAAGTTTAAGTATTATATTCATATCGAACCTCCGAAAAATAAAAGAATTGTAGCATCTCAAACTGTTTCTTAGGTCGAGTTCATATTATCTGTCTAAACGCTATAATTAAACTTACGATGTGCATTACTCTAACATTAAAATATAACAGTCCTAATTATTTAAAGAGATATATAAATAATAATGCAGCAATAAATTAACGAAATCTTCAAACTAAATCTATTGAAATCAAAAAATCAATATAGTTTTTGAAATGCCAAATTATTCGTAGTCTCATAAAAAAATATTTTTAATAATAACACATTAAACACCATAAAAACATGTATAATCAAAATCCTCCTCCGTATTTTAAATAATACGAATTTTAAAGCCGATTCTTTACGTTCATTATAAAGGAAATATGAGTATAATTTATAAAGTTATTGTACGTAATAAAACTATTTTTTTTAATATTTATTACTGATAAACATTATTTAAAATTGTAAAGATCTTTGTTCGGTGTATTACAATTGGTTTAAGATCATTTCATAAGAAACTTATTTGCATCTTTATACTCAAAAGCAAGTCGAGACGTAATTATTTCTTTTATCCTTTAAGCACCTATAACGTTTTACAAATTTTGGTGCTTCCTTTTTAGTTCAATGAAGTGTCGAAATTAGCCCTTGTGTATCGCGTGCGATATTTCGCGTAGTATTTTATGTGATAATGATTGAGATCTACCACTATAAGCTATTCACGAAAACGGATGCGTGCAAGGTCATCGCCGACGAAACTACAGTACAGTGTGAAGGCGTTTTTGTAGTCACGGTGTTGAGAGGGGCAACGTATGATTTTAGTTGACAAAAGTCCGATATACATATTTCGTTACCACAGCGCGACAAAGTTCCACGTAGGATGATTCCGTGATTTATTGGTATTATAACTTTGTCAAATTGGCCTGATTAATGAATCGATACAAAAAAAGATCTTAAAGAGTTTTTGTTTTATTTACTCGATCAATGACAACTTTTTATTACTATTTTTCTTTTTCTATTAATTAAGTTTAAGCATAATTATTGCTAATATTCGTAAGAACTTTGCTTAATTCAACTCTTTCATCTCAACGATTGATTAATAACATAATTTCTTATGTAGGCAGCCTGAAAAATAAATAAGTTTTTCATATTTACATATAAAACGTTATCTAAAATGATCAACGACTAGATTATTTCCATTTATTTTATCCATTCTATATTATTGAACAGATTTAAGTAGATTTTAATTAGGCAGAAAAGTCGAGTATAGTCCCATAAATGTTAACTTAGCCCAAGTAAAGAAATATACGTTGAAAAATAACACTAATTTAAAACAAATGTTGGTTTTCTGCCATTATGTAAACCTATTGCATAACGAAATTAGATTAATTCTCACAATAAATATTGCTATAATTATTATGTGTGGTCGCTACGGTAATCGAAAGTATGTTTTTAGTATCAAGACCCGTAAAACCTGTTAATACACAAATTTTATTACTTAACATCATCACACGCTGAAGTCACAAGAACGTGAGAAACAAAAAAAAATATTTGTTCCATTATATTAATAATAAAACTGCGAAAGTATCTTTTGTTGACGCCTTGTTTGTTATTTAAACTATTATTTTCTAATCGCGATAAATCAAATGTAGTATATTCTTTTTCCGAAGTTCCTTATACAGTTGGATCTTAACACATGAGATCCGTGTTCTGACGTATTTACGCAACCTGATAGAGCTTAAGCTGTTATCCAGTCTGATTGTGACAGAAGATCCACATTCGTTAAAGGATTAAGCTGTGCTTTAGCTATAGCTGTACGAAGCAGTTACATTATGTATTTTTGTTTATGTTTCAATTATTATAATTAATTTAATATTTTTAATAAAAAGCAAATAGGCATAATGTTATTATTATGTATTTATTTAGTGATAGTATTTATAATTGTAACAGGTCTTCATTCGTTAACTGGGAAAGTTTGTATGTAACATAATACGCTTGTACCTAGTTTGTGCTGAGTGGTACGAGTACGCTCTTGCTACAACAATTCGGAGCTACTTTGTGATTTTGCGTAGCACATCGTTTTACACTATACTTAAACTCTCACTGGAACGATTTCGATAAGTTTTTTTATTAAAAGATACATCTTGTTACAAGGATTGAAATATACTACTTTTAACTATAAAAAATATTTAAGGTTCCGCCTATAAACATGGTAAAACGTATGTTGTGAACAAATTACGATATAACAAAAAAAAATATTTGCTAATTATTAATTATTTATTTAATTGCAAATACAATTTTAAGTGCATCTACAGATGTTACAGGTTCGAGAGCACAACGTCGCGAGAATATGTTTTGGTCGTAATATTTGCGTTTAAAAAAAGCGGAAAGTAAAAAATAACTTTTTTGTTTTAATGAGTCGAAGAATTTAACAAATAATTCAAGCGTTAATCAATAAATTATATTAAATTCCGATTTCATGGTCACTTTAATTGATTACTGATGTAAGAGCTAATTTTATCGGTCCGTTTGTATTATACGTTGTTTTTATTTGCCAATCGCGTCGAAACTACTGAATGTATGAGAATGTGATTTTTACCCATTCGATGCGGAATAATTTGTAAACAGTTTTATTTTTAAAATTTCTTAAAACCCTTGCCTACGTTTTTATTTTTATGCCTTGCAAAGTGGGCTACTAGCAGTAAGTTTATTAATACTTTCTCATGTACCTACTAGGAGAGGTTGACATAATTTTATTCTAAACAAAAAAATATTATTTTTTTCATATTGTCATGTACGAAGTATCGAAATACATTAAATATAAAAATCTATTATTAACGTCAATGTGGGAGACTGTAGGGCTTGCTGACGCGATTTCATGCGGCATGTTTTATTCTACCCATATCAAAAAAGATGCCAGACCAAACGTTGCTTAATATGACAGTAAAAAATGGCCATATAAGCTTGTTGAAACCGCTGCAAATGGAAATAATGGCTCACAATAACTACACCGTTGGTTGAATGAAGGCTACTGAATATTTAAAGGCAGGCCGAGCTCGTTTTAGTTCGGTGAAAACATTGCGGGGTGCCCGAAGCTAACATGACAAATTCCTGTTCGACTTTCAACGTAAACCGTAGGCAGTGTATGACCGAGAACATGTAATCGTAGGGTTAAGTGTATAATTGAGCTAATGTAGCTATAAATACTTATCGTTCTTTTTGTGTGTATATATATATATATATATATATTTGTCAAAGCGTTAACGATGAAAACACGCCATAGCATCAAAGTAACAAGAAAAATGATAAAATAAAACAAACTTACGTTGTGGTTGAACCAAAAAGTACCTAATACATTATGCTATGAAATAAAACTGAAGCATGACAATTTTTTAAATTACTTTTTTATTCTAAAATATTCAAATAATTTTTACCAATTAATTCTTTTTCCTTGATTTCAATTTTTCAGAATGTTAAAATTTGGTTGGAATTTTAAGCCGTCTCTTTTTAGTAAACAATTTATCGGAATAAATTGGCTTATAACGTTAAATAGATACTTTAATCCGTTTTAAAATTTGAACACATTATCTATTATTCACTACTGTGCTCTAAAATAGCCAAATGATAATAAATTTCGCTAGTTCACAAACGTAAAATTGCGTTGGTATAAAATGTTTCATCATCGTTGAATTAACAAAAAGTCTACTCCATTAAGGGCAGTTGCTGCTATGAGCTACAAAAAATTCCTTTTAATTTAATTACACAGGACTCTCGTCTTAATTAATTGAATGTCCAATATATTGTAATACTTTTTTTAAATTTTTCTTTACATTTAAGATTTAAAACATATAATTAATTATTCAAATATATTTACATTTTACCCCTACGAAACCTTTTACTGTTAAATTTTATGTCTATATGTCCACAATTTTGTTAAACCATGTTTTACTCCTTTCAGGTAAGTTTCAAGCCGACATGCTTTCAGAGAGCTGGAAATGGGTACAGTAATGTATTTTAATGACCAAATATCAATTAATTCAACACTTTCTTAATGTAAAACATATTTTAATTGTTTATAATTGGTTACAATTAAAGTATCTATATGTTATATTATTTAGACACAAACTGTTATCGATGTGTTGTACATTGATTATTAGCATTATTTTGTGTTTTTTAAACTATGGCCAAGTTTCACAAATGAAACTTCTAACATAAATCTAAACATCTTTAATATGAGATTGCAGAGTCTCAAAAACTTGTGTTAATGTTACAAACAGGCTGCAAAAAAGCAATTTGATATTAATAAATTGCTATGAACACGTGTGCACCTATATTTGAAAAAGATATACGTATAAATTAGTTTAACTATAAAAGGTTAATATCATTTCTTTAATTTTTATTAGACATTTACGCCAAACAACAGTATTGAACTGTGATATTAGTTGTACCGCGGTGAAATCTACTAAGCAAACGTAATTCCTAAAGTTTATTTAGGGCTATTAATAACGGAACAGGAGCGGTCAAGACCCATTCCAATAATAATATTTATTCTATTATTTTTTAATACTACAACACAACACACTGCTCTCTTTAATTTATAACCCTACCTTACAGAACTTCGTATTTGAATAATTCCTAACAAAATGAATCTCTTTGGATAGTAAACTAATCGAGGCTCTATAAATTGGAAAAGGAAAAACCTTTTTCAATATCGATTTTACCGTTCGTGACCAATCGCTTGCATCAGTTATGAAAAGAAATCTATAGTAATTGCATTACTATAAAGCGCCACACACACTACAATATATTCTATAAAGCGTTATAGGTTACTCGAAATAACTTGTTCAAATACTTATGATCATGAACTAGTTATTTCAGGATTGAAGTCCAAATTACTGTTGAATTGGTAATTTTCAAGCTTTAATTAAGGAACACATTTTGTATTGCTTCACAGAAAATTTGCATTGAATGGGTGTCTTTTTTGGTAACATATCTCTAAATTTACAATGAATTTATTGGTCAAAATGCAAAGCTATTTACAGCCGTAAATAGCTTAAAATGATTGTACATCGATTAAAAATGTATATACCTATGTACGTATTCATTTATACTTAAAGATTCTTCATGTTGTTACATACTTAGTGTTAGTAAATGCTTTTTCAACTGATTTCTTCAAGTTATTTTATATAAATAAGAAATGTAAATTTATTGTTTTTATTGCTTATATAATATTGAGTGCGTCTAAACTAAAAGCGATACTAACCTTCGTTTTGGAATTAAAAAACCAAAAACTTGAATGATAATAAAAATATAGTAAAGAATATATTACATTACTGTAAATAAATTTAATAATACGTACTGGACGTAAAATGTTTTTTGCTCAATTATTTTAATATTTTTAAACATAGGAATTGTATGTAAGCGCCATCTATTGTGTATGGGTAAAATTATGAAAACTTAAGGCAAAGCTCTCGTTTGACAGTTAAAATCATTTTATACTAATTACTATTAATGTTACTAGGTGGCGTTGCAAATACCTACAGAACGAATTAACGCATATTTTTAATAATAATTTTAAATTTACAAGAACTCTTTTAATTTATTTAATATTTGATTAAATACAATGTAGCAATGAAAAATTCTGTTTATTTTTTTTATTTATAACCCTTTATTAACTTGGTAGCATTTTATTGGAGGTGCGGCTTAGTTGCGGCTTCAACATTGAGCCTCGCCCCCGTTTTTTTGACGTCACGCTAGTGACGTCAATGTTTACTCATCCTCTTTCTATAAAGCAAACACCTATGATTATCATCGAGACTTAGTTCGCTCTATGAAGCTACATAATACGTATTCATGAATAAAAACAAATTGCATTTGCGTAAAATTTGGTGCATGTATAGTATGTTGTGCTTATAAAGGTTATAGACAACTTTAAAAAAAAAAATTTCTTAACGAAAGATACATTCAGGAAGTTGTACTAGTGGCTTTATCTATTGATTTAAAGTTTTTTTGGTATTTTTTTTGTTATAAAGGTTAATCAAAATATTCCATCTATCCAATATTTTTTACTTTATTTGTGTTGTTTACGTTTATTATATGTGTACATACATACTTTATTAATTTTTTTTTTTTAAGCATTGCTAACAAAAGAGCTCATTGTTAAATTCATTTAATGCCTCTGTGGCCTCTGTGGCTTAACTATCTCTGGTCTCGTTGTCACTTAACATAATTGAAATTGACATCAATGGACTAATCCATAAGAGATATAAAAGATTTTTCAGTGTTTATTATCCGAAATACTCATATACTTGTGGGAAAAGATTGCAATTTGCTACACTGACAACACGAACGTATTTGTGGTAGTAATAATACTAGGATTCTATTCCAATATAAGAATAAATTATTAATGTAGTTAGAAAATATGCTTTAAAAAAACTGCACCAGTCAAAGTTTTCAAGTGACAAAAAATTATAATACGTTTTTAATATTATTTTCATTTACTAGGAATTGATAGAATTGCCCTACCAAAATAATGTTATTTTTTCATTATAGATTTTTTTCCATTCGCCTTTACTCTTAAGCATAGATTATATTGATTTGCCCATAATGGTTAGTAAAACACGTCTGTTACATCATTATCACTCCTTCCTATTGCAGTTACTATGAAAAAGGAACCTACAAATTTAGTACGTTATTAAAAAAAATCTTAAAACTAGTTTCTTTCGAAATGTGAGCCAATTTGGCTCTTGTTAAAGTTCTATTTTTCTGAAAAATACGAACATATCCGTTTCATTCGAACTAACCCGTTTTTCATTTTCGTTGTTTTAGTTTAATGAAAATTTTAATAAATTATCTCAAAATGATTTTTTTTTCAATCAACAACATTAACAACTTTAAAATACAATTAATTACATAAATATTTGTGAATTATTAAATTTTATAATTAATTCAAGTGTACACTGCCGGCCATAAGTTTGAGACCACCTTGAAAAAATTACAATATTGAATAAAACTCCAAAAGTTAGTGCCCTACAAATTATTTATTTACCTTATTAAATAGGGAACTTGTTATGTATCATAAAATAATTTAAAAACTACAATAATTG
>DWQX01002838.1:0-20053 GCA_018245475.1 Pharmacophagus antenor
CACTAACTTTTGGAGTTTTATTCAATATTGTAATTTTTTCAAGGTGGTCTCAAACTTTTGGCCGGCAGTGTATGTATGTTAGAACGAATAGTACCAATAAATTTAAGTATATAGTGGATATAGTTGAAAACGCATATTTTAATCTTGTTAAATGATTTCATATTTTTTAATATACACTAATTGTTAGGTTATTGATTGAAAATATAATACATATTATAACGACATCTTATGACAATTAAACTGTAAAATATAAATAAGGATAAGATGGGATTGATATGTGCATCAGTGACAAATATCCCAACAAAAAAAAAATAAGATAAAAAAATTATTATTGTCGACTTTCTGATACTTTTAATAATTGTAAAATTAATTTAGGATATTACTTATATACTGATATTATATAAAAATTGACGTTAGTGTGTATTTGTATAGCTTCATAAACAATAAAATTGTAACGGAAAATAAGCAATATTAGTTTGCAGCGTAATGTGTTTTTAAGTATTTAATTATTATAATTACGAAGTGGTATCCTTTATTTAATCAAAAGTGATAACGAGTATTTGCCTGTAATCAGCAACTCGAACAACGGCATTTAATGGTTCCTTGATTCTGTAGTACACGACTGCATCTACTGCCACTGTCACGGAGTCTCTTGTCAGAACCTTGAAAAGTAAGAAAAACATCAGTTTTAACATAAATAAGAGGCGAAGGTGTTTTGATATGTTCTAATTAAATTAAATTATATTGGAATGATTGATTATTATGAAATGATTAAAATGGAAATTTTACTATTTGTCTATGAGACTTTTGGTCAAATTCGTATATTTGTTTAATTTCATCTCTAATTTTTTTATTGACGTACCTACCTAATGTGCCTGACGTACCTAATTTTGCATGATGAATTATGGTAAAGCGTGCATGCTCCAAAATTATTTGGCTTCATATTTATGACTGTCGGTTTACATCAACGAAAATTACTACTCATGTGGCTTCAGAATCGTACGAGGTATTACCGTGTTAAAAGGCAAGGGACTATTCGCTCCGATGCTTCAGAGGTACTGTTTGTACAAGTTTGTCTTGTGGAATATTAATAAATATATTCGCTCAATATGTCGTCAACAGAGAAAAATTAACAACATATATAACCATTAGACAAATAATTAAATTTTATGTTTGTGATAAATGGTTATTAAGAATATTTTAAATACTTGTACGCAAAAATTTGTTAATACCGCGATTTCAAAATGATTTTTTTTAACAGAAATTATTGGACAGATGGCATTCGAAAGAGGAATGCATTATTTTAGCTGTGAACTGCCATCGGCTTAAATTTCGATAAGCATCAATCTAGCTGACAAATGAGGTCGAAACTTTGAGATATCCGTTTACGAACGGTGAACGTTCGACGTGTTTAAATAAACAATGCTCATTGTAAATTATTACATGTATTTGAGGAACTGTTATCTATTAATAGAAAAGTTTAATGAGAAAACTTAAAAACAATTAATCAGCTGCAGTGGATTAAAAGGTAATAGTTAATGCCATACAAATGGTGGATGGATGAAGTGAGTGAGGGCGACGACCTGAACCCACTTCAGCTACACTTCTTGGTTGGATTCGTTGTACGATACATACAATTGAGATATTTTAGTTGCATTAAATTAGGTTAATGTTATCTGTTGTTTTTTTTTTTTTTGCAAATAAATGTAATATATTTTATCGGGACAAGAATATTAATTTTATCGGGATAAACATATTTTAAATAAAAAATAAAAATAAAAAAAAGCTTATAAAAATCCTTTATTAAATGAAAATTGTTTATGCAATCATTATTTTAGTACTGGCAACTTTATGATATAACACAGTACAAGGTATTAATAGAAGTATTAAAAGGTTACTCTGCATCCAGACAATTAGTAAACAAAGAACTATTGTTTGTGCGTCGTAAAACTTTGATTGATGCTTTATGGCCGCATCAATTAATCGCAGACCGACGGGAGTAACATCTGGGTTAACTGTTTTCAATACCAATGCCACTGCAGAGTCGATGACGTATCTTATTTTGTTCCATCGTTATTTCATTACCTATGAGCTCTACATTTTATCCGTTTATACTCATATTGTCGGTGGTTTGTTCGAGGATGAAAGAATTAAATCATGGAAATAGCAAATGTAGGAAGATATAGAATAATGAATGTTGTTTAATGTATTATTACGACACTTGTTAAAGACAAAAATCAGTAAGGAACTCGTAATAAAAAATATTTATTAGTGTTCAGTTAATTGTATATTAAAGATATATAACAAAAATTGGCAAGAACACAATAAGACTTAATTCTAAAAAGGAGTGTTGTTACCTCTTGCGGTGGAACATCAAATGAGACCGTTCTCAAATCCACTTTTCTGTATGTATCAACGCAAGGTAATACGAAAAAAAGGCCCGGTCCTCTTGCACCACCTTTTCTAAGTCGACCCAAACGAAATATCACTGCTCGTTCGAATTCTTGGACGACCTGAAACATATAAGAAAATAAAAACCATTGCTTTTAATAACAACATTTTAAAAAAATATTAATTATTCTATACATAATTCATTACAGAACTAGTTCTAGTTTTATATATAAAATGTCAAAGTATGATATAGGTGACATTTGAATGAAAAATGATGTGCTTACCTACAATCATAAAGGCATTTCATAATGTATATACATTTTTTTCTTGTTAGTTTGCTTAACAATTGAATTATATGGCCCATTAATTTAAATTATTTGTTTACTTTATCCTGTAGAATTGCGACTAACTAATTGATCACAGCTTATTTTATGCAATTACTTAATGTAAAACTGTTATGTACCTATGATTATTATTTGGAATGAATCACAACATTTCAAAATTAATCCTGTTTGAAATGTTTTACTCGCCTGATAAAATATAAATAAAAGACGAAAATAAATTAATTGCCTTCACTTGCAGAACAGCAGTAATTTTACTTGTGGTTGCGTACGGAGCAATCAGTCTGCTGTCTATAAATTATTTTAAATAACGAATCAATTTTCAATTCTCAAACAAAAAATTTAACACTTCTTTAACACTCCCTATTTTTGCTTTTGCTATTTTGAATGTTAAAATTATAAAATAATCATAATTATGTATATTAAATTTACAATATTTAGACAATACTCGTAGTTAATGTTTTAATCTCGTTTATACAAGAAAGTTTAAATGTCATGTGATACAACATTAGTTCAATTTTCGGTTGGTTTGTGTATAGCATTTATGATGTCATTGATAAAGAGTTATATACTATTGTTAAACTACTCGTTGCAACCACCACGTATAGTCATTGAAAACAACCCCTAATGTCGTGTATTAGGGGGGTAAATCGATTTGAACAAATTATAATTATTAATCAGAATTATTTTAACTACAAACTTCTGAATATAACACAAAACATCCGGCTTGGAGCAATATTTGTAGAAAGGCGCAATTGCTTTAATGAAGTATTAAAGAGAAATTATAATTAAAAAAGTAAAAAAAAATAGGAGTATTATGTATAGAGATAAATATTTTTTTAATTATATTTTCAGTTCGCGTTGCTATTTACTTATTAAGGATTCAATTAAAGTTTTTAAATATGTATTAAAAAAGAAATTGTTTTTTAGTATTCATACAAGTATTATAAACATCAAGTTAATTTCCAATCACCTTAAAGCATTCGAAAAGCGAGAACGGGAATGTGATGATGACGAGTAGAAACGAGAGAAATGTGGCAAATCTCTCAACACATCCCACTGCTTCAGGATTCGCTGTCAAAAATTAAATTTTCTAAGAAATATGTCAATTAATAGTTCATAAAATAAATCCGCTCTATGTTAGTTTAAATATCCTGTATACTGAATATTACTTGGTATGCAATACATACTCAATTTCAGTTATGTTAATTTACGATAATATTGTAGCTAATGTTTATAACATTGTAAACATGAGCATACCATGCACCTGTTCTTGGTTATTCGGTTCAAGAATAAGAATTCAGTCAAATTTGTTTAAATTGGGTTAATGCAATACGGTTAACAATGTTCCCTTATGCATAGTACTTACGCATTTGTATCGTGATAGCGCAAGATGTACCGGTATCACAATCTAAAACGTTTTAATGCACAAACATTAGATTATAATGTATAGCGTACATGTCAGTTGAATCGACTTCGGGCACGATGTACTTACGACTGGGTATATTATCGCGCCTAGTGCTATGAGAACTTAATTCCGTTTGCATTTTATTAATTATTATTTATTTGCTAAACGTTAATAATAGTGCTTTACTCGGCTAACAATGGCAGACTGCGCTAACTTACTGTCAGAAGAGACTGCGTGTTTACATGACCCAAAAAAATATACCGATTCCTAAAAATATCAATTACTCGACGCCGTCCCGCAACTAAACGATATCTTGTAAATCGACATTAAAATACATTTAGTCTATAATTATTTACGTATTTCAAGATAGCACTCCACTTCACCCGAATCCTTGTCGTAGCAACCGAAATCCATCGAATATTTGATACCTCGTAGTATAAAGGGCATTGATTTGTGAGTAGCACAATTAGTAAGTGTTGGCGATGTTAACTACCCGGTGTCTATATGGATACTAAGAAGACGAGAATCCCAGGGGATCAAGTTTATGCTAACAATAAATAAATAAACGTACTTTCAGGCATATCGGCGGAAGAGCGCGGCCGCACACGGTGCTGCATACTACTAAATTGTCGAAATTAGGTATTCCAGAAACTATTTGCGCAGCGTTACGATACTTTACGGGAGGATGTTTAGATAATAACTTGTAAATACTGAAATCAGTGTATTTTGTTAGGAATTACCATTTTATACTTTCAAATATTTTAAAGTGCATTCTATATTTTAAGAAGTAATGACTCCTACAGTTTAATCTTTAACATTCTCCTACTTCTTTGGAAGATGGAATAAATATTATAAAAGAAGATTTTTACATTTCTTCTAGTTGTTTTGAAAAGGATAGTATGAAGGTCATAACGGTAATGGTGTTTATTCCATTAATCTGTGAAATTTGTTGCTGAGCTTGTATGTATGTTCGTACAATCTCTGTTGAAATAGACTAATAGAGCTTCGGTTTTTAAGATTTTTTTTTAGATTTACTGTGTATAAATATTTTCATTACTCAAATACTTTACCACTTTGGTTTACCAATTATTTTGCTGAGATCTAATATATAGACATTGCGCTTTTTAATTAGATTCCGTAAATCATATTAAAATACAATTCATCTAAAAATCCATAAAATTAGAAATAATAAATGATTATCTTCAAATTCGAGTTGAATATTATTATGATAGGAAATACGACTGTTTTCTTTAACAGGATTTACTGCCAAATGCATTGCTCTTTAAACCGGTGGATCCGCTCGCCCTTCTCTTACGTGCGTTGACCTTTAAATGTTCCTAAATGTCCACTGATGTTACTATTTGACTCTTGAATGAATTAGTGTTAACATTTTTACGTCCATATTTATACATACCCCTTTGATGTATAATTTGACTTAAATACTAAGTTATTATTATTACCGTAAATTATGCCATGATATATAGTAATGATAAGATATATTTTCATCGGTCGATTCCTATCGATTCTTTCATCGGATATATATCATGATTGCTGGATTTCTTTCAAATATGATTGCTTGAATCGTATCACCGTGGAAAAATTAATTGATAAATAATAAACAACTATACATTGTAATCCAAATGGATAGGAATCATTTGTAGTTCAATTAGTATTCCATTAATAACGGCAAAACAAATTATTTAGTACATTGTGACCTTTTTTCTAAGGTAGTTTATTTAGTTCCATTGTGTTATATCTTCAATTAATCTATGTAATAAATACTTTTCTAAGTAATTGTACATAATTGGCCAATAATTTTTGAGATGCAGGTATTACCTAACTTTATACACTCGCTATCGTTGTTGTAGTATACATAGAAACCCCCCGAACTTGTTCTCGCCCTGTCTTGGCGGAGGGGCTTAGTAACCGTAGCCTGTCACTCCTGTTGAAGCGACGAGGAACCTACCCTGCCAACCATAAGCTTAGGGCTGGCCTGTTTTCCACTTCAGGTGGGCTTGGGGAGCCTGCCACGGAAATGTCCGGTGAGCTGTGGGGGCAGCGTTCGACGAGCAGGCGTCAATTGCGCTGCCTTCGTAGCCGTGGTGGAGTTGCAGGGGGAGAAGAGGTAATCTTTCACGCCCGATTTTTTGTTGACGACGAAATCTACGACTAGATACGCTGCAAGAGTCTCGGAGAATGTGTGGTTTCGGGTGCTCGTTTTCTTCTCTCCCGTGGCCTCTGGGTGACGGAGGATGGACGGCACAAGGGAGGAATACCTCCCCTCTGCTTACGTTGCTGCCAGCGCAAGCGGGGTCGTGGAAGTGTACGCAAGCGTTTCCGTGACCCTACCGTAAAGCCGTGATGATAGTAAATCGTGGGTGTCTTAGTCGGTTCAAGTCCGATATAACCTGTCCTTGCCCTCCCGACGACAAGCATGCAAAGGCATTTCCCTTACGTAAATAAAAGAAATTATAAATAGATAGGGCTTCGAGTGTTTAGAAATTTCTTACATTATTTGTTGTTTATTGTAATTTAAACAAAAATATTCAAAATTCAGGTTCATAAACAAAAAGAATAAAATTTTTCAATGAAATTATTTTAATGAAAATTTTTAACGTCATTAGGTGTTTACTTATATACATATTTCTATAGTATAAGATACCAGTAATATATTAAGGAAGTTTTACCTGTACCAATATTAATAAGAAATAATATGTGGCATAAAATATCGGTGAAGTGACAATGCAACGTACAAAAAAAAACAGAAACGTTATTCAATTTCATATTGTATAATCGAGTTCACGATCTCGTATATTTTTATGTAAATAGGTTTTTGCAACAGATACAATTTAATTTATAGACTTGCACTGTCGTATCAAATAGTTGACAATAAATAAATCTGGTGCAAATTTCTCAACCGCGCACTATATTAGCAACAAATTTAGGTTGCACCACTAGTCGAATGCGTATTGACTACAACTGAGTGGAAATTACAACATTAGAGGTATGTATGTCGGGCACAAATCTGTTGTGCGTATGAACACAAATAAAGGAAAGGCGCGAGACATTTTTATGTCACTTGCGCTGTTCGTCATTCTTTAAGTTCATTTTACAAAATGACAAAAAAACGAGCTGAAAAAGTTTTTAGTTAGTTCCTAAATTTTTATGAACCAAATATTTGCATTTAATACTTGCATCTCTGAAGAGTGCAATTCATCAAGATCCTTTATTATATGCATGATAAGTTAATTTTATTAATTTCTTACAAATTTTTTGAACCGTGTATAACCGTTTAGTTCAATAATCAATTATTTGTTCTTAAAATTATTGATTTTTGCATATCTAAAACTCATTTCATAATCAATCATCAATCAACTTAATTTTTTTTTATTCGTTCGAAAATTATTTTTAACATTATCGTTTCTGTTTCGTAAAACTATTTAAAGGTAAAAAGTTGGTAGACATATTTGTACCTGAGTATTACGTTTGATATTTCTACACAACTTAAACGGATTTATCTAGAACACACTACACTATTTAGTTAATAAGTAATTTCAGTAATCCACTTGTCAACAACATATCAGTATCAAAAATATTTGACGTAACTTTCCGAATGGATTACTGTAATAAAATTTATTAAGTCTGCTACAAAAACGAATTCGGCAGATTAGCTTTAGTAGCAAATTTAATAATATATTATAATAAGCATACTTATTTCATTAAAAAAAATCGGGAGCAATAAAAGAATATAAAAGAAAATCAAATATTTGTTTACGTTAATATGTATTAATCTTGGATGTATTTACTCATACACGACAGTGTATTTTTATGGAATTGATTAAATAATTCATTGAATTGAATATGTTCATATTATTTAGGTTAATAAATTATTAGTGGAAAACATACGAAAAAAGTTCACATTTATCACTTTGCAGATCAGTAGGCTTGCAAAATAAAAAAAAAAAATACTATGTTGCAGTAAAGATTAAAAATAATAAATATTTGTATGCCTATTTACGTATATAATAAAATAATTTTATACTTATTTTTTTTGTATTCACGTATAAAAGAATTGTAAGTTTTTCATTATATTATGTTCTCCTTGACAGGTAACTCATGAAAAAATCGAAATGTAGAGGATAATTTTTAGAGTGTACTCGTACTAGATGCTGGCATGTTCGATAGCGTTGGAGGGGCCCTAAGTTTAAAAGCTTAGGGCTAGACGTTAGGCGATGCTAGCTTAGTATTGCGAGTGTTATACCGTCCGCTTTGCGCTTTTACTCAAGTCATGTGGGTGAGTTTGCAGCTATTTATTAAAGTAATTATTTTTTAAATAATAGAGACAATCTTTTCTTCTAAGTAACAAAACAATATTAATTTGTCTCATTTTTAATATACAATAATTTTGTAGAAGTAATTTTTTTTAAATCTTAGAAATTAATACAGTCAAAGTTAAAGAATGATGTTTGGGTATTACTAACAGTTATTAATATAGGAAATGTTTAAATAACTTATAAATATAAATAATATTAGCAGTTATATTTAATTACGTGTTTTCGTAATATGAATATTTTTTTCACTTTACTATTTCCATTGACTTCTACAGTTTCCCATAACGAAATATGTAAAATAATTTTTTTGTAGCCAAATTTGTAAATACTCAATTTATTATCTTCGTACGCTGTTTGCGTGGGAATGCCGTACCAAAAGAAGCACTTGTTGACATGTTATTAGATAACTCTAAACATAATGATTAACTCGTCAGATACATTACATTTCATTTCAACCTGGCGACGTAATTAAGTGTTTTCTTTTAATACAAAACGAAGAAAGTTGGAAATGAATGAGGGTAATTGGTGAATTACGAAAACCGCTATATTCATGGTTAATTAATATAACTATTTATTTTGTTTGTAATTCGTCAAAACAATTGTTTCTTAAATTCAAGACGATAAATAAATTAGCACTAACGTATCTAAAAGTCTAGGTGTATGTATGTATGTCAAGTCAGCTTTTCGGTTGTTAAGAACAGTATATGATAATAAACGTATGGACGCTTCGAATCTGCGATCACAAATTCATAAACATCGCCAGAACCATTCTGAGCCCATTGGTGAGGTACATCGATCGCTTTTTTGAGAGATTCGAAATAATTTTGGTTAACACCAATTGAAAATTCAAAATTTATAATTATTTCCTAAAAAACCAAAAAGGTTCATTCATATTTCATAATCGTAGTTGAATGTAATGTTTAGTTATTTTATGTGAATTTTTCGCTTGTTGAAATAATCCAATTTTCGAAACAATGAAAAATACGTAAATTTAGATTTTGTTCACATTATGTCAATTGTTATTATTTCTACATAAACATGTTCCGCCGCTGTGTCACGGCAATCAAACATGTATGCGCCAAAGTATTTTGAGCGAGCATGCTTCACTAACTACAGTCTCATTGACATTTAACATAGTGTGTTAGTTGAGATTAAATGTTTACCTATTGTTGATATTGAAAAACGCTATAAGTTAAAATGTGTTTAAAAATCCTAACAGCGATAGATAATTTATTTCCTATTTCTTCAGTTTCTAGTTGTGTTAGCGTGTGTATGCGGCGCGTTTGCTGTGCCGGTGGATTACGGTGCGGTGTATGCGCATGCGCCGATAGCACTGCAGGCTGTCCATGCGCCTGTCGCCGTAGCCGAGCCCGTGGTGAGTAAAATTCGAATTTTCGCCATAGGTCTTACGTAAAATAGAATATTGTTTTTGTTACTGTATTAAATTAGTTGAAATAATTTAAAACTGTAAGATTTTTAGTCATTAAATACCGTCAGTATAAATATTATTATTTTTTGGTGAAATTGCCACATATAATAAAACTGTAATTTTACCGAACTTTACATAAAACTTTTAACTGATATACACTTTCTAGAGGATACAGAAGATTTAATTATTTTGTCTGACTGCAAATCTTGTGGAAAATACTGAATAGATTTTCTCGTAACTTGGCGAATAGGTCACTATTTTCATGAAATAATATTCATGGTAATTTTTATCACAGAAAAATGAAGAATACCTACGAGAGCGTGGGTTATAACATTTTCCTCATACTACATTGTCTCAAAAGTAGTAAAATATTAAAAAGTCTATCTATGGATTCAATGTGGATTATTTTTTAAGCCCAGAAAAATAATATAAGTATATCCACTTTAGAATAGAATAGAATAGTCTTTATTGCATAACAAGAACAAAATAAAGTACACATGAAACAAAATAAAAAGAAAAAAAATGTTACAAATAGCTGGAAGTAAAAGAATACATTAGCAGTGCAAAAGGCGGTCTTACTGCTGAAAGCAGTCTCTTCCAGACAATTATTTTAGTTTAAAAAATTACCACTAGAAGGCGCTATCAAAAGACCATCATTTTAAGATTTTTTTACGTAATGTATTAAGAAAATCTTGGTAATTTAAAGGAGTAATTCACCATTTAATAAAAGGTAACACAGCATTCATTGACTGTTAGGCGGTTCAAAGTTCGCAGTTGTTATAAAATTGAAGCACTATGGTTATTTTTCAGTCTTACCCGAAATACGCTTTTACCTATGGTGTCAAGGATCCCCACACCGGTGATATTAAATCGCAACAGGAGGAGAGAGACGGAGATGTTGTTAAAGGTACCAGTTGACTTATATATTAGGGCAATTTTATTATTTACAAAAACTTTAAGGCTGGCAACGCAGCTCCGGCTCATCGATTGTTTGCAACTATCTATGGGCGACGATGATCACTTCACGTGAATTACTTACATGTTTACCTTTCTTCTATTTAAAAAATAATTTATTAATAGACATCCTTAGATCCTTTGAAACATTCCTTAGGGGCTGTAAATAGTAAATACGATTATAATGTGTGTGTATAAGTAATTAAGTAGTTAATTTAACAATATTGAGCTTATTTTTGTTAAATGTGTATTTTTTCTATTTATATTTATATTGATGCAATAATTCTTTAAATAGTATAATTTCTCAGGTAGCTATTCATTGGTGGAACCAGATGGCACTACTCGCACTGTGAACTATTCCGCAGATGACCACACCGGGTTCAATGCGGTCGTACACAAGAGCGGACACGCTGTGCATCCGGTATGAATAATACATTTAAATAATTTTGTTGCTAATATGTTGACTTGGGCCAGTTAAACATCGCCTGTTAAGCATCCTGTCCGTTGGTGTACTACATGAACGTTCAAGAATGTAGATTCTAGTTGAAGATTATGTGCTGAGCAATTTATTTAATTATTTTACAATTATTTTTGTCGAGCTATCCTGTTCCTATATGTTAAAAATAATTTTGATTATTTTTTAAAAGGTGCTACATGAAATTATGAAACGAGCAAAATACTAATTTCTTCAAATTTACATTTTTGTTTAACAAGAAATTTAACCGAATTCGCGTTTAAAGAATAAAATTGTTTCATCGCCGTGCTCTTGATACTTTTGTCTGCCTCCTCCTTTTGTTAACCGCTAGCCCTGTAAAGTGTTAGCCCATACACGATAAAAAAATATCGCGGTTAACTATCATAAGAATGTTATGAGTACTATGACAAAAATATACGAGCAGACCTTTTATATAGCTGTAATAGAGCTACTTTTTTGTTTCCGCTGGCCTCTTAGGGACAACTGACATTACACAGACTCGATTTCTCAGCGATTGCATGGTTTGTACGCTTACGAAACACATGGTTTGTAAACTTGTATGGGAAACAACTAAGCCGCGAATATTGCCCTAGATAATTTAGCCGGATTTATTAGTTCAAAAGGATATTTTTAGTAGGATAATTTTATATAGTGGTAAATTCTTTAAAATTTTCCTAATACTATACATCTACAGCACGAGTCAAATAGTAAGATATTACGTCCACATTTATAAGGTTCTTTACAGACAATTCGCATTTTGTTCGAGCTTTTATTAATTTTCATCTATTTTTATACTCAAAACTTTGTTTTGTTATGTACTCTAAGTAGCAAAAGAGTAGAAAAAGACAATATTTGTAATAAAATCATTTGAACTATTCTTATTAACAACTCACAATTACCTGAGAATCAATTGTGGGGTCCACACTTCGAGGGTACATAAATCGACTGTAATCCTACGCAATTGACGTTTGTAAATACGGAATTCTACGTCGAGTCGTAATAATAAAATATATAAATATAAATTTGATATTCAAATTAGCACAGTAAGAGATTTATTACAAGCACCACTGATTCATTTCTGAATTGCTTAGTATCGTTAAATACTTATGCATGAACACCTTTTTTCTTAACATTTGGTTCTATTTTGGATTGCAAATACAATATTTTCGAAAAAAATAGGTAATTTTTAAAGTTCAAAAGTCACAAAGTAATATCTTTCGTTTATAAAATTACATTTATTAAAATTTTACAAATAGTTGCTTTTTTCCTAGGGTCTTAAAAATTTGAGATCATTTTGTTTCTTCATTTTTGATCATACTGTGAGACTAAATTCTGTTTCGCTTATTTATATATATCAATAATCAAAAAATAATGTTTAATTTTAAGATTTAATTTACATTATCAATGGCATAACCTTACAATTTTTATAGAAATTGCTACGACGAAAAATATAACTTATAAGATATAACTCATAGCGTCTCTTGCGGCTTAAGACAAGTTATTCTGGTTTGTTTAATAATTTGTTTATTTTGCAGCAAGTGGCAGTCGCACCTGTGGCCCACTACGCCGCCGCCCCAGCAATTTCTTATTCTCCCTATTCGTACCATTAAGCCCCATCGCGTTCAAAAAAAGATTCCATAACGTTTTACTTGATTCTGTTACTTATATTAGTTTCGACAATAGTAAACGTAGCAGTTAAGGGGCTTTAAATACTTTTTATATTTTTCACAAAAATATTATTATAATTATTTTATTCCATTGTTATATCATTGAAGGAAGTCTCAATTAGCCTGATATTAAAATTTGTTTTAACATTAAAATAATTAAGTAATATATCTCAAATATTCATCTTGAAAATATTATTATGTAACTGCTTCCTACAACAAACGTCGATAATAATATAATTTATTATTAAAGTAGTTTTGACATTTATATGAGTACAATTAAGGATATTACATATACAGCATATCGAGTACAATTTGATTGTGTTAAATTAAGTTTAGATTGTAAGAATTTCCAACATCTAAAATATATTCGAAAAACTATTAATGTTCAATACAACAATTTATGATAATCTGTGTTTTTTATTAAAAGTTCCTTAAATATTTTAAAGTTGTCTGAAATAATCAAAACAAATTTAATCGAATAAAACTTTTTAGAGATTGAAACAAAGTATTCGAATAATTTTCATGCAAACCTTGGTTTTGTTACATTGTTATATAAATAGAGTATTGTTCTTTTATTTGTGGTGTGAAAATCAGGTATAGTAGTTATAAAATTTGTTATATATCATAAAACTTATAAATGAGCAATGAAAAACTTCCACACGGGGGTGTGAGTTCATCGCCCTCGATTTATAATCAATGATTTATATAAAAGCTGTTAAATTTTATTTGCTGTTAGTACCATATGTGAAACTAGAAACCGGTTCTAGCTAATAAGCTATTAACGCGACTGAATCATTTAGTTTTTACTTATAATGTTTGAATTTTGTTTCTTTAATTTGACAGATGTTCTTAAACCGCAAACAGTTGCGGGCTGCTTTCATATTTGATACAAATTTTATACAGCGAATGACTAAGGGCTTTGGGTAAATAGATTTTTATTATAAAATTTTGTTTAAAATTTGGCATTAAATGTTTATGGGGTC
The DNA here is from genome assembly GCA_018245475.1 of Pharmacophagus antenor. Taxonomy (NCBI): domain Eukaryota; kingdom Metazoa; phylum Arthropoda; class Insecta; order Lepidoptera; family Papilionidae; genus Pharmacophagus; species Pharmacophagus antenor. Next base: position 13,980 of record DWQX01002838.1, read on the forward strand.
AAAAAATTCTGACGTAATCTATTTGATATAAATGCAAATGTATAGAAACAATAAATTGATTGAGACGGTCGCGTCTTTCACATAAACTGCATGTTTGTTTATTGTCTTTATAATAGAGATTACATGTATTTTTGTTACAGGTTGAACAATTATAAAATATTTTTCAATTTATTTTATTATTCACATTATTACACGTAAAGTAAGCGATTCACTGTGCAAGTTTTGTTGTAAATTGTTGTTGTATTTAGTAAAACTATAACAAGATTTGCTAACACAAAAACCTAAAGATACTGCATGTAAATGTATATTATTTAGTTATAGTGTATCTGTGGAAGTATAGTACTGACTTGTGCACTTTAAATTAATTGTATTATCTTATCTTCCAATTATCAAACTCTTAGTCACAAATTAAGTACGTATATTGACTCGATAGGAGATACCATTATCCTTTGTAAGTTTTGTTTATAAACTAGAATATAGAAATTACATCACCATTTAATTGACTACTTAGACTATAGATTTTAGCACCTTAAGAGTTGCTGCTATAATCGAACTTGTGCTACAAATATGGTAATAGAGAAGTACTGTTACTTTGTTAATGTCAGCATTATCTGATCTGATCGAAGTATCTTGAATATAAGACCTGTTGGGAAGGCATGTTATTAAGAAAAACTGACATTTTAATATTACATGCACGTGTGATTACTATTCCGTTTTTAATGTTTATGACGCATTTACTCATTTATTTTTATAACAAGAGATCTTTTTCGAATATTATATGGTAAAATTTGAAATATTAGTTAAATGTGGAAGTTTTGTAAAAGAGGTAATAAATAAGCGTTATAAACAATGTGCTAATATTTTACCTTAATTTCACATATTGTGCTAATTACTGTGTCACTTAAAGAGGCCGAATTGGGAAGTATGCTTGCGTACAACTCTAGCTTACAGCTCGAATGCTGCAATCTTGTAACAGCGTCAGATTAACAACATTAGTGGTTACTAGAGGAACGGGTTAGAAATTGCCTTACCGCCATATAAACTTCATTACTCATAAAACGAGTGATATCGCAATCGAAATATGAAAAGTACAAGACAGGTGCCTTGGTCACCTTAAATATTTATAATAACATTTGTAAATGCAAACCCAATTTTCAAATACAAGATTCTCCAATAATAGGGATTCATCTTGCAAATAAATACAAACATCGATGAGTTTTGCGGTTTTCAATTGTACCGAAATCAATTATTGTAACGTATTTCGATCACTATACAACTTTATTTTCCAAAAGGGAGATTTAAGAGCTTACAAATATGGTCGATTGAGGTATCAAATTTCGTACTTTATCTTTGAAACAATGTACCGTTTAGCACATTATTTAACTGCATTATAACTTAGTTATTTTACAATTTGTTGTATTGTATTTAATTTTATTATAACCATAAAAACTGTCTAAACCCACGTATTTGCTTTATTTAATAACAACGAAATATTTAATATTATATGCACTTTAAGAATTTACATTCTTCGCACTTTTTTAAAAAAAATCCATTTCTTTCATCTTTTAAAAAGAAGATCTGTAAACAAAGGCGTGGGTCGCGAGCGTTGGTACAGGTCAATAGAAATGTTGATAGATACCAAATAAGCGTTAACGATACCACATCTTGGAAATAAAGTATCTGTAGTTCAAGTGTTATTAAAGAAGAAATTAGTAGACGATGTATTGTTACTAATGGTTAATGCAATCATCTCTATACACGTACACCGTGTTTCTGTTATTTAGATAATTTCATAACGATGCGGCTTATAGAAAAAATTAAAATTAATAAATATAATAATATTAATATTTTTATGAAGATGAGTATTTAAAGTTGGGCTTGCCCTGCGGGCACGCCCCTGTGCTTATGCATAATCCCTATTCTAGAGAGGATTTTAGATATGACAATTTGTTTTTAGTAACAAAACATTGCCATCATGATGCTTTAATGTAATTTTTATTCATATATTAATCATAGTGTATCAAATTTGTTTTATAAGTTTTCCTACAGGTTAGCTTTGTAAGAGTTTAAAATTAAATGATATGATTGAAATCATAATGAAGCATAAGAAAATTGTAAAGTAACATTTTCTTAAATTTTCCAATTATGAAGAGTTTTTCTATTAAAATTAGTTTATGCTCTTTATGTAACTACAAGTAATCGCCTTAATGCGACAGCTGGTGTTCAAAATTAAGTCAGCGAATACATTGTAAATTTTAAAGGATTAAAAAAAACAAATGCAACTTGCGTGTTCTCTAGCCACCGTTAAATATCCGACAACAGCTTTCGTCGCCTCGTAACTCCTTATCCTGCCGTATGACATCACTGTAAAACGGATACGGGCGAAATTGCCTTCACCCACAAAGTTTACGCGTTTCGTACACTGCTGTTGTTTTTTTTGCAAACTAAAATCATTAAAAGGCGGTAACTATAAGGTGGATCACGCATGCGGGCCCCACTCGTTTGGCAGTGTGCACACTACCACGGCATATTGTATTAATAGAAAGAAACCATAGAAAAATATTTAGAATAATACGAATGAGTCACGAGTGAAAACTTTCGTGAGAACATGGCTTTGCTTTTAAAGGTAAGGCTTATCATATATAATACTAAAAGATTTTTGTTTTAAAATTCTAAACATTATATATATTTTATTTCGATTCTATTGAATGCATATTCATTGTTTTATCATAAGTATATGCTAAGATTTTTTTCCAATTTATTTTAAAGAACTTAAGATTACTAAAAATTAATTTCTCATTACGATTATTAGCTGGTGCAATGTTTTTGTAGATAAAATAACATTCTTTTTTGTGACGTAATTTAAACATGTAGTTTATAAAATAATAAACAAAGGTATTTTATATATTTACGTGTGAAATATGTAGTTATAAATCTTCTGCTCTAAGTTATTCGTTTCTTATAGTATCAAGACATTTATTTTTATATTGTTAAACATCAAAAAGTAGATTGTTTAATTTCACGTTATCAAGTTTCTTTATCAAATTTATATATACAACTTTCTACCTCAAGTAAACTACGTCCAACATGGGATTACTTGGACAGAAGACAAATTCGATTCATTTCTCAGACTGACGCTAATAAAGAAAAAAGTGAGTTGTAATTGATATAATATACGACGCGATTTATAAAGCACTACTGTGTCCTTATCCAATATTTTTATTTAATTAACAGAGCTTGGTAAAAGAAATTCATTTACTTTCTTTTTGTTTATTTTCATAATATTGTCAGCAGTAATTTACACACGTCTTCCTAGTTGCAGTTATTTGTTTTTGATTTTGAAAAATATATAAAAAATAACATTCAAGCAGCCTTTCCCTGTCAATAAATGAAAAAATGTAAGTCATTAAAAAAAATATTAGAATTTCTTTACAGTCTGTACTGTATTTATAAATTTAAATTTCCTGTTTAACTGAAATTCTTTTCAATGATGGATGTTTATTTTTATTATAAGTTAGTTACCATTTTCTTTGTACACCTTTTTGAAGTTACATTTTATTAAAGGGTATAATAAAATTACACATAGCATCTATTGATAACCATTGATTAATTTTTTATCTCACCAGTCATGTAATATTTGTCTAGATGATGATATTTTCAATCGTGATGATGTACTACAAGGAAGTTAATTCAGCACCGAGAGTAAAAAGACTTAGTTTAGCGGAGTCACCACCAAATGAAGTGTTTTATTATAATCAAGGTAATACATATCATGCGTCAATCGTAAATTCGGTGATATTTTAATTTCCATGAATCATTCAGATGGATTGTCATTAATTCTTTTTCATCAGTTATTACTACGATATAACCCAATGGTAAGTTGTCACTCAGACAGTGAACCGTATTCGCCCAGAATACTTCTAGGCATATGTATCACTGCCGGAACACAGCATTGATGTTATATTGGCAAACTAATGTTGAGGTTATTATCCTCAATATCATTCTGCTAATCAGGCGGCTTCGTAAAACAACCATCATCCAGGCTACATTACTTGTAAATGTTCAATATCTATTTGATATTCTTATTTATTTGGCGTAAACTATTTATCATATTTTATTAATCACCATCGTTATTGGCCTGCGACAGTCCACTGTTGATCATAAGTCTCCCCTGGTATCTTACACTATTATTTTACATTCACCTATATTATAAGTTAACATTCGTAGGTTATGCTGGAACATACATGTTTGGTTACGACGTATCTGATTCCAAGACAGGCAATATACAATTCCGTAAGGAAGAACGGCATCCCAATGGGACTGTTGTAGGAAGTTACGGATATCTAGATCCGCTTGGACGTACGCGCAACTACCAGTATGTTGCTGACGAGAATGGATACAGGTAAATTAATAACACTACAGATATATTGTTAAGAAGGCGATTTGAAGTTTAAATTACAACATAAAATCTTAAACCAATATGATATAACAAAAATTTCACATTATCTTTCAGAGTTATTAATAGGGCACCGGAGTTTATTGACAAAGTCGAAATATTCCATAATCAAAAAGCTAGTACAGAATCTTCTATAACTTGGACCCGTTCTTCTAAGCCGAAAAGAAAAAAAACACAAGAAACCAAGCCAAACATTTCGAACAAGCTAAAAAATAAAAATAATTATTTTGATGTGAAACCTCCTAGTTATTATGCTATTGATTGACGGATTTTTTATCGGAACTAATTCTTTGCTTTTTCTTAATTTTAATTAAAAATGTGATTTGTGAACTACGAACTATTTCATTTAAAATTATAAAGTATTTAATTGTCTAGTGTCATAGTCTTTGTAATGTCGGAATGTATTTGAATAAATATGACATTAAATCGCAAGGAGTTTCTGGGATTTTTATTTATTTTACCGTCGTTTATACTCTTAAAAGCACAAAGTAAGTTGTATTTATTTGTTTTCTATTTATTTTGGCATGTAATATACTTTTATATATTTTTGAATAGGTTACCCAACTGGTAGAGATAGTAATCTTATATTTACTAAATTACAATCAAAAACTGAAAATCGCTTTTCAAATGGCACTGTCATCGGTAAATATAAATATGTTGATAAAGAAGGGAATCCAGTGCATGTCAAATATTATGCTAATGATGCAGGTTACGGGTGAGTTTTGTAAAATTCCATAGATAATATTAAACTTATTTCGCCTGTACAATGTATACGACTTCAAATTAAGAAACATTTTAAAGCGCCTGACAAAAGATATAGGCACTGTTAAACACCTAACATTTTGCAATAAAATGTCTTAGGGTTTAAATGTTCTTTTTTAAATAAATCCGTTATGCTTTATTTTGATGATTGTAAGTTAATAGTTTATTAAAATGTTTAAAGGGTTGAACTGAAGAGTGTTAAAGTCTTGGATCCAATTAATGAACAAATTATATCAAATAGTGATAAAACTCAAAAGATCGATAGTTTTTATCCATTATTGCCGTCCTCTGATTACTCAAACGATTATCAAAACGCCCCGAGCGCGCCAGGAAATTCGAGCAAATATAAGCAGCACCAAGTTAACGATATAAATAAGGCAAGCAGTAAAGAAAATCACCACCAACTAAGTCACGATAGTTCACCAGATTATGAGATTTATTTGCAAAACGAAGTGTTAGCGCCAAAGTGTGGAAAAGGCAAAGTACGAATTTATATCGACAAAGGTAAACGAAAAATTCGTGAAGTATTGAATGATGTCGTTACCTTTAAATATTTTGACTAGAATTTGATTAATTAATATTAGTTATGGAATTTATAATAAAGTAAAAGTTAAAAACACGTCTGTAATACTTTTATTTAGAAATATTAACATATATGTGTATTTGTTTTTTGACATCCAGTAGTCTTTCTAGAGAACATTGTCTTAAAATCAAACATTCGGGATTTTCATACAGTGTAATCGGATCCTGAAATTCATATTGTATGTGTAAACCTTGGCCAAGATAACTATAGCCTAAGGTACTGTCCCGTTTAACCGTTACCTGGAATTTTTTATATATATGTATAATATATATG
>DWQX01002839.1:0-20051 GCA_018245475.1 Pharmacophagus antenor
TAGAGCACTAACTTTTGGAGTTTTATTCAATATAGTAATTTTTTCAAGGTGGTCTCAAACTTTTGGCCGGCAGTGTAGATGCGTATACAAACGCTCGGGTTTGCCTTGCAGGAATGCCACTGCTATACATGATTATTTAGATTAGTTACAGATGTTTTATTGGTATTAAAATAGGTATTAGAAATAAATATTCTACATAGTTTATCGAGCTTAATTATAACAAGGAGACAATCACATCACTTACCAGGAGAGCTGACATGAATAGTAGCGCGCCAAGAGCAACCGCCAACATCATAGAGGTGGCGCACGAGCTTTCGGGCGGTGTGCGGTGAAAAAGTTCCCCGGGCATCACCACCGTGTATTCTAAGTTCTCCTTGAAGCGGGTGAAGGGCGTGGAGCCATTGTCCGCGGTTAGCGCTCCATTGCTTACATTTTGCGAGTGTGAGGTTTCTGGTAGTGATCTTTTACGTCGCCCATGACCTGAATACATTATAAATGTACGGTTTACATTTAATAATTGATATCGGCGAGATTAGTTTTCATATTATACTTTTATTTTAAATAATATATAGGACAATGTTAGAAAAAAATATAAACAAAACAAAAATTTATTTGGCAATTTCCGCCCTCTTAACGATGTTATTTAATTTGTTTGTTCAGTCATGGAGTTCCGCAAAGTAACGCTTGAACCAATAAAAACAGTTTTAATTATTTATATGTATCGAGTGAGAAAATAACAAAAACTACGTTAAGTTTTCACGTAAGCAATAAGTTAAATTGAAACTGTATTACCTGAAGGTTCGTATAAATCAAGACAATAGTCCGGTTGGCAATCAGCAGCGTCCATGCAGGCCTTGATTTGTGAGTGTATCCATAACGTGGAGCGTTCCTTCATGGAAGCCAGTAGGAATGCTTCGAAATCCAGGAATACTTCGTTGTGGCGCTCGCGATACCGCGCCGGTTGATGTGGAATAATTGAGGCAAAGTCACGGTTTCGACATCTGGAATGATATGAAGAGAATAACCATAAGTTATAACTGTTACTTTGTGTTTAAACTCATTATACAATCATGACATAGTCTGAGCTTTATGTTAGAGCTAGCGGATGAAGGTCAGAAGGTTAAAACCATTGCGCATATTTTTATCACAAGGGAACATTTAAATGGTCAAAGATAGCAATATTGACATAATTACAGACTTTCTCATTAAAATACATTTAAGGCTCTCTTGGCAATATTGGTTTGCATTGAATTATGTCACTATACAAAATTTCTATTTATAAATATTTTTAATGATGTTTTTAATAAGAAGTTATGTAAATGTCGTTAAATGCTTCATACCCATCTTTGACTAGGAGCACAGACCCGGACGCGTGTGGTCGGTCAGGGTCAGGCGACACGGCTACTTCCAGCAACTTGATGTGGCGCCACGCGGACTCAGGGTTGATGCGGGCACGCAGTTGGAGCTTCGTACCGATTGGTACCGCCTGTATTGAAAGTAACGTTACTTCAAAAACATGCTGTTTATTTGCACGCTTTAAACGATTAAAAAACAAAGTTAAGAGTAGTACTAACTTACTTAGTACTTCTAGAAGGATACAATAGGTACCTTACATATAATTTATTAATATACACTAAAATATTAATGACGAATTGGTATTAAGCTATGCCTAATGAAATATTATACAGTTGAACATAAATTAAATTTACTCGAGGTGAAGAGAAAATATACCTGATCAACCGGTAAATCCACCGAATGGTTAGTGTGCCGCGAGGACACCGGGGGAGCTTCCTTATATAATGCCACTTCGTATTCCAATCGGCCTGGCGTTTCTTCCACCACCCCTGATACTCGTGCTCCATGAGGACTACGATATTAATCATAACTCTTATATATAATCAATATGACAATAGCGATTTTAAAAGAGAAAACAAGTCTCCTTTATAGACATTTTTATGATATACCCTTTTTAAAATTTTTATCATTTTAACCTATAAACTAATGAAGTAATCGCATCACAACTGGTATGCATGTGTGTTATAGTCTGAAGATGTATCGTTATCAATTTAATTGTAACTTGCATTCACACGACAGGCACTGCAGTACACAAACTTCTTTATAATACATTTTCACTATCTTCGTAACGCAGAAGTTGACTGCTTGCCTAGTAACGCGGAGGTCCCGGGTTCGATTCCCGGGTCACAATAGTGGAGTTTGAATGGTGGTACGCTTTTTCGAACTCGCTTCTCTATTTACGGCCTTATTGTCAGTTAATAGCAGATGTAATAAAGGTCATGGGTTTGTAGAATTTTTAAGGTTCATGGTACTGACATCGTCTGCCGGGTTTACCAAGTAATATAATTAAAAATACATTAAAATCATTACCTACATTAATGAATTGCATAAACCTTCATCAAAAATTACTTATAATACTATTAAGAGAAATTTAAATTATTTTATAAAACATAAAATTTGTGAAATATGTATAATAATTAGCACCGAATGTCCGCTGGGAGCGCATGTTAATGTGGTAAGGCGAGGTCCGGTGTCAAGCCGACGGAATTACTGACGGCGATATATTTGAGATAACTTTCTATGAAAGGAATTCTTTGGTAAGTGGGGCACTCTCTGTTATATTGCAATAAATTCGTATTCGTTTCTCTTATAATTGTAAAGTTGTTCTATTTAGGCTAAGAAACCGTGTACTTATCTGTAGGGTTTAGTATTAACATGTAGATAGATGTTGCTAATTGTTATATGCCGTAAAACACTAGTGTAGTTGGAATTACGTGGTATGTATATATATCATACATGACTTATTTACACTAATTGTCATCGATTAAATTTTATAATTCCGACTTACAAGCTGCCAGCGAAACCTGCCGCCTTGTTTTCGATTATGGTCGGCTCCGGTGGCTTGCACATGATGATCAACTCTTGATCGGACTGCATCACCACGCCCGGGAATTGCGGGAACCATACCCGAACGTGCACGAAACCCTGCAGGAAATAAATAATCTCTTTTAGTGAAAGTTTTAGTAAGACCAACAATCTTAAAACGAGATAATCAATTTTTTTAATTATCATTCAGAACGTTCTTGGTTTAATACTATAACTAAAGAATTTTCATACGTTTTATACATTACGTGAGCTGCACACGATAATCTGCGTAATGAAATGTTGAAGACTTCATCGTGACTATAACTTATTTATATATTATTATAGCGGATGTTTGATAGAAAACCGTACAAATGCTGGTTGCAAGGCCCTAGTTTATGCGTATTATTTGCATTCCGCCTTTTTTTTGCGTGGATAGGAGAAGCGATATGACATTAATGTGGTGCGGTGGAAATGAGAGCGCTCGGGAAATTACACTGTGTTGTCACTAGTCGCTTTTGAAGTGATGTGAAAAATCTTATAATCCAATTATTCCCAAAAGGATGTTAATTTAAGAAAGACTAATATTAAGTAGCCGTCTTTAGAAGTTTAATGTCGCTTTATTAGGAAATAAATATCATAGCAATTTTGATCAAAACATTTTTATGCTTGTCAGCGAGAATAACACCAATAAGTTCAACAAATTATTAAATCATGCAGCTTACTTTTATTTCTTAAATATTCAATAACATAAAGTTAGGCAAGGTGCTTACATTACAATAAAAGAACATGAAACGGGTATTTTTTTAATATTTTTTTCAATTCACAATCATTGATCAGATGTAGAAATAGGGTTTTATACATGCGTATTTACAAATATAGAAACGTTTATATCAATGTTCCCATATTTACTTTAAAGTATATACAAGTGATTGATAATTATTTGAAATTGACAGATTGTAATAGTGTAACAAAAGATTACAATATTTTTTATTTACCCAATGTTATTGATTACTTTCATGTTTCTTCACCTCACTATATCTTTTATAATGTTTATTGTCACGATGTCGCTTTGATTAACCTCTTCAGGGCCGATTTTTAATTAACAGTCAATATAAGTCAGACAATATAAGTAAATTTAAAAATTCCAGTAGAACCTATTAATTTTATTTTCATCAATGGTCAAGTAACGGAAGGTAAAAATATATTAAAATAAGATAAGTAAAAATTTTTATGCATATATTAATGTCAATTTACTGTAAATGCAAAACTAAACGTCCAAGGGCGTGAAGAGGTAGAAATACAAAGTTATGGTCATTTAGACAGACATACGATACGCTATATCATTTAATCGCTGTAACATTACTGCATTGACGTTAAGTTTTCTCTTTACCTCAATACCCACTATCTACGTACCGGTCCCCGCAGCTTAATAATACACCGGCTGAATAGCTCGTTGTGTGTAGGTCATACATACACTTCATACTGTTATATTAACGGCATAGCTTATTATCTATCGATGACACAACGCACCCAACATGCATTAATAAGTTATCCATAGCTTTTCACGTGTGATAAATTAGCATTTTGTTAATGTTTCGTAATAAAATTTGTAAGTAGGCTGCAGTAGTAGTACAATGTGTATAGTAGTAATGTCTAATATTTTCTATGAAATTTGAAATACACAGATTTAAAACTTTGAATTCTAGCATATGCACTATTGTATAACTAAACATATACATGTAAACGACTCTTACACACTTTTTGTCGTTTCAACATCATTTTTTCCTTTGTCATGATTTTTTTAAAAAACAAGACAGTTGATTCACTGATAAAATTCATTAAATGCAAACATCATTACATGCTAGCCACAAACACAGAGGTGTAAGGTTTAAAAACACAAATGATAAATGATCAATTCTCTATATTTTTGTAAATGCCAGTAACATTAGGATTAATTACAATCAAGCGAATTGATAAGGAAAAAAGTGTACTCTACAAAACCATGAGTTTAATATGCAAGATAAGATTGACTATCCATAAAATAATTTAGCTTCGTGACATTTGATTTAATTATACACGTACAAATGCAAGACTAAATGCCATATATAAGGTTTAATTAAAATTACTTAATCTAATTCGTATTTCATTTATTTATTATTTATTTATGTATATTTAGTAAATTTTATTGCAAAGCACTGTCATTGAGTTAGTGATTTTCAATATTTTTTATTAATATTATACTCTGTGAATATTGTAACCATACATTGTAGTGTCAGCATCAAGTTACTAATGTAGGTGTTTATGCGCGGTGGACGCTTTCCATAAAGCCTGTTTGAATTAGTTACAGCAAGTAGGGCAACTGATAGCGTGTTCGCTTTCTCATAGCTTTTAGATATAACAATTCCAGGCACAAAGTAGTAGGTACTAAAGTTCTGCAGCTCTACTTTTAAATGATAAAATGTAACTAGCATTAGAGAAGATATTTTTAAAATAAATACCGGTAATTTTTTTTTTCGGATATTATCTTAAGTCACGATAACTATCTGCAAAACATAGTGAGTGACAAAAAAACTGCGTGAAAATTAACTATATTTTTTGTCGGCAATGGGCTGAAACACTTGACTTCAGTTAAAAGTTACAATGAGGCCGTTGATGACGAAGCGTGCTCGCCTAGAATACTCTGGTTCTCATATGAAGAACGACCGGAATACAGCAATACTTTCATAGCGGAAAGTTGACTTTATATATAGTAGCCAGGCGAATTGAAAAACCCCTACTACCGTCCAAAAAATACTAACTTGAGAAGACTAAGTTTAAGTTTTCTTAAGTTATTAGTTTAAAATGAAAATGAAAGAGGCAGTCAGTTAACAAACTTACGTTTCTTTTTAAAACCCCGCATCTTGTGAAATCGGTGATTCGAAGTCTATAAAGCAGACCTGTGGGATCTTCCGGCTCTGGTCGTATTTGACACACTGGATCCGCGAGTGGGTCGGTTGCCCGGTCGTCTGCAAATAGTGGCGACCCTCGAAAGCCTTCAGGCTTTCTCAGCAGAGCCGTCACAGAATCACGAAGACCGGTGCCGCCGCTAGCAAACGTGCACTGGATGTCCGTCACTGTAAAGGCATTTACATGTTAAGTAAGCTGCAATGCATAGTTTGCAGAAGTGCGCATTGTGCAAGTTTTCACATGAAATGAACGGTTTATCCATTTAACATAATTAGCGAAAATGAAATTTAAGTTTATGATTTGTTAATTTAATGGATCGAGCTCATCGCCACATATTTTCTAACATGGATATTTTTTTATAGATGTGCTTTTGTGCCTTGCTAAATACGCGCAATAGTTTTTACAAAGAAACTAAAAAATATACACAAAACAAAAAATTTTGTATTAATTCTTGTTCATTATTTTGACGATATTAATTATAAGTATTATTTACTAATTAAACGTTTAAAGAAATTCAGAAAATATTTTCTTTTCAAAATAAAATTATTGTTTAAAAATGTTTAATTAGGTATAATTTATAACTATAAGTATAAAGGTTGTATATTTTCAGGTGTAAAATATTAAATATAATAAAAATACAAATTTTTATGATATTTATCGATTGTTTTGTTTTTGTACATGGAAGAGAAATTGCAACTTAATCATTAATTTTTAAAGATAAGGTATATATACTTATAACATTTATTATTCTTGCATACCATACATAAAACTATAGAAATAAAGAAAAAACTGAGTATTAAAATGGATCAACTGTGCAAATTATAATTATGTTTTGCACGGCATTTAAAAAGATAGTCTACCGTACGTCCAGGATATTAATGCTAGGAAGACAATGTCATTGATTAACTAACCTTTAGTTAACTTACCTAAGACTTTTGCTATATACAAAATACAAAAAGTAAATATCTAATAAATTTTAAATACTTAAAAAAAATAATAGTATTGAAATTTTTAACTTAACTTATTTTAATTGTAACACGTAATAGTTTCTTCGGTATTCAAACAATAGTAGTAATACAAATCTCTTAATGTTACCGGCAGTGTTAGTGCAATTTAAGTATACTGTACACTGTAGTTTATATTTAGTTAATTAAAACACATTCACTCACCATCGTAGTCTTGTGCCGGCACCGCTCGGACCTATAACAATGAACATTGAATTTGATTATAGGAAAAGAACAGCCAATTAAACACATTGTTTGCTCACGCCAATGCCAGTAACAAACGTGGTGTTTAATTATTGAACAATGTAAAAACCTTACAACTAATAAGCTAATATACTTAACGAAAGATTTATAATCCTCAATATAGGACGTTCTGTTATACAAGTGAAAGAGATAACTGTAATAGTGTAAAAAGATTACCATTAGTAGATAGCGATTGCACATTTTGGTTATTCCACTTATCTTAAAATGTTTAACATTTTCTCTTAACTTGTCTAATTTACGTGAATGATACCGCTATACCGCAGTGAACGGTAAATTTCCAAAATACGCAATGATTACATTTAAAGCTTATTTAATTATGGAAAGTACATGTTCAAAAATTTACTTTCGTTAATTCAATCGTTTTATTGCAGCGACGGATACCGATTATTATTTAATATATCAAGCTAATAGAAATAGGCAGAAAAATCCGGTTGCTGCTGCATTTCGTGTTGTCAACGTGAGCGAATTCTGTTAATGACCGAAAATGGATTTCTATAATCTAAAATAAATGTGTCACATTATGTTATGTTATAAGGTACATAGGTACCTGATTATTTCTGATGTTATTTTATAACAATCTATGGGTATTTCTCTTAGTGCTGCTTGAAAACTTTTAGTCTAATTATTACTATTTCGTAAACAGTAAAAATGATTTTGTAACTAGTACTTATATTGATTGAATTATAATCCTGACCTATACTTTAGTGATCTATAGTTTAGAGATCGAAGCAAACCACAATGATTTCAATTACACAGTAAGCTCATGTTATTTCCCAATTAGGTTTTATAAAATGATCTTGTACGTGGGCAATAAAAATAATTGTAAATAAAAACATAAGACACGAATTTATTTAAAATGCACGGGGAGAGAAAATTTAGTCGTGTATTAAGTATCTAATATGGTATTTCTGATAAGTTTCCTTTAAACTCAAAGAATATTTATATGTAATATGCACATATATGATTATGAATTTAATTTAGATGATTTTATTTGAATGAATACGAAATGTTTGCATTGTTTCAGGATTAAAAGTTATTGATAACTAGAAAGATGAACATATGCTCGGAAAATAAAAGGAAATGCACAACTTTTTTAAGCGTGAGGTCAAAGTAGGGCTACTATTCTAACAGTTTTTACTTTAATTTTACTTGTACCACGACGATAATATAAGTATAATATAATATATTCGAAATAAAAAACATAAATTTTATTTTCTAGTAGAAAATAAAAAAATAGTAGAAAATATTAAGAGTAGATAATTTAATTGTAACTTTATATAATTAACTAATTTTTACGAGTACATCTAAATCCCCCAAACAACTAAAACCGTCTGAAGACAATAGGTGGACTACCTCCTTGGCGCAATGGTTTACTGCTTGTCTTATAGCGGGCAGCTCCCGATATGATCCCCAGGTCACAAGCGTAGTAGAACCTGGATAGTGGTAGGGTCTAACAAATCCACCTACCACCATTAACCCTTTGACTACTGTTGGTGGTATATTGGCTTACTGGTACTGTTGACGCCTAATGGCGTTCGAAACAAATTGGTTTAGCGGTACTGTAGGCGACAATTAACGTCCAAATAAAATTTACATATTCCGTTAGTCATAAATTAATTAAATAAGAGCTTTTGGTTGTTAAAAAAGAGGATCAAAATTTCAGACATTTTCGATTAATTAAATATTACTATCAAATTAAGTAAGTCTCGAGTGAATTCGTATCGTACCGTACGGCCAGTGCGTGCCAGTCTGCCGTAGTCAAAGGTTAATCTGCAAACATAACAGCATTGCTATAATCCGGTAGTCATACTTGTGAGAGCCAAGAATATTCTAGCCCAGCACTCTCCACCATCTACTGCATTAACACTTAACATCAGGTGACATCGGTGTCAAATGTTAGCTCATAACCGATAAAAAAATAAAAAAGGGTCGCGCTTAGCTTTACTTTTATTAAGTATTAAAGTAATTCAATAAAATTTTAGTGAAAAGATATAGACTATCGATATATAGAAACAATTATTTTCAAATTTCTCTAAATTTGTCATTTTATTTATTAAAAAAAAAACGAAACATATAGGTAATTCAGTACTTTTTTGTGAATTTAAAAAATTGTAATATGTAAATATTTACTAAATTTAAAGTTAAATTTCAACTTCAGAGGTCGATTAAATTACCACTTCTCGACGTGCGGAACGAAGGAATTAACGAAGTGCTTGTATGCAAATTTATTGCCGACGGATAAACGGTTTTGTCCTCAAACGATGTTACTCTAATTATGAGGCGTAAAAGCGCCCGATACGAGATGGCAAAGGATAATCAAAAGATATCTGTTTCAAAGCGAGGTGATAATATCGCTTATCTATACATAAAAAAAAATTTAAACCTGTAACCGAAATAAAACCCAAAAATCATGTTTATTTAAAACATTGACTCTAACTAGTATAAAATGAATGACAATATGCAGTTATCAGTACGTTTTGAAAATACACCTTCTCGTTACGAGTCAGTATAGTATCCCACGATCGTTTATCACATTCTCAACGTATTTAATGTAATTACGAAGGCTGTTATATAACTAGGAGTGGCAGTTAACCAAACGTACTCATAAGATTATGTTTGAAAACTATCTACCCAATCCAGTTACTCTTTAATAGGCAACAAAAATGTTTTTAATTTTTCAATAGAATAAAAATTAAAATATGAGGTTGTAGTTTTATGAATTCCATGAAAAAAAATGATATCAGTTCTTAAAATATTTTAAAATAATTTATTAAACATACTATACAAAAAAATGGTTAGTTAAAGTGTATTTAAAAAGTATGTAGCGCTGTAACAATTAATTATTGCTTGTTATAATTGTGTGAGTTAACTTAATAGGGACATAGTTGACGCTGCGTAGAAATTAAAGCACTTTACCTGTTACTCGGAACACCATGGACCGATGAATACTGCTTGCATTTCATTTGGCTCACAAATCAAGTAAATTTTGATGGTGTAGTAGGGGGTTTTATATAAATCTTTATTTTTAATTGTACACACAACAGGACATATTATATACAATTCTTATAAAGAGGAGAAAGGTACATAAGCAAACATAATCATAAAAGTTGTTTCTTTTTCAACAAAATCGAAACTAGAAACTGAAAAAAAAGAAACAAAGAAAGTAAGTATTGGTGTATAATAATATAGGTATTATAAAAGAGATGCTTGTAATGTAGTGTAGATAAATACAATGAGTACGACAGTATATCAAAGAATTATCAATAGGTGTGCATAGCTTTAGTTGATAGTTCATTAATAGAATTTAAAGGTGAGATTTTCCGTTTACGAATTGTAAAGAGAAAACGTCGTATACTAAATTTTCATTGGCTTTTATACTTTTCTCTCTTACTTACAAATTAATTGAAAGAAAGTGCGGAATTTGAATAAACTCTCATTCCAATTTTAAAAATAATTTTTCTATTGTCATAAGCCAATCACACAAAGTATTTGCAATAAAGTTCTTTCCCAAGCAGTAATGAAATTCTAGTATAGGAGAGGAGCCGGTCCTCTCCATAGAATATCCGGAAGCCCCTCAAAATATACCGAAAGCGACCACCGAATGGATTTAGTAACTAGTAATCTCACGTAACTCTATTCTCCCCTTGAAAACAGAGAATATATTAATGAAACTTTAGTTTCTTACAAATATAGTTAGTTATCACACATAGTTGAATGTTTCAACTTTTTGTAACTAAAACATTTATCTTCAATAGTTTAATTGAACATTCATAGAGGCGTGACTAAAACGTTACATCAAAATTGCGAACTGAATTCCTAAAATCGGTCTAACAGTAAAGAAAAGTAATCGATACACGAAGGAACATAAAAAGAATTGGGAGAGCAAATTAAATTACAATCGAAGAAAGGCTATAAGCTTTTCATATTACGAGTGCTTTTTCTTTCGTACATTTAAATCAAAGCAATCAGCGCTCGGACTATGCGCGTGCGCGGCGCAACACGCGCGGGTCGTTAGCGCGGTTGGTCCAGTACATCGATCGGTTAATCGTCGATATATCATAGGAACTTTATTGGTAATCGTAATCTTTAATGGTAACTGTCATGTATATAAACGTGACACAATATTGAGAGATATATATATGTATATATATAGTTAATTATGTGGTTATTGAGATTAAAACCAGTAAATTGTTACAACAGTAAAAAATGGCATATTTAACTGAGCCAAATAATTCAAGGATAATTGTCTATATATTTTAGCGTCAATCGAAATAAAAAATTTGACATTTTAATATTCATTTAAAAACAGTTTTATTTAGTTTCTATTTCATAGATTCACACGAATTTAGCCTATTAGCCTAAGGCATTCTTATTATGATAATTTTATATCCATCTCATTTTCCACTGTAACAGCATCTTACAGTAAATTTGCGAAAATTATGATAACTTTACGACTTTTGTATCGAAGTAGTCCGTATGCATATAAAGTACATTGTACTAATGACCAAAACTCTTCGATCATATTTTAAACTTCAAGTAATTATTTTTGTGTATGTGAGAGATTAGTTGTTATCAATATAGTTTTGCTTGTTTTGGTAGTTATGGTCGCAATAGAAAATAAAACAATGATAAAATGGAACCAATTTTTCAGCGGCTTGTCTTGTTTTATATCGATAACTATGGATACTTATTCATCACAACCTTTCAAATGATAGTTTTTATTACTATTATGTTAGCCTAACTTGATTCCGAAGTCATTCGTCTTCACAGTTTTTGTGCGGCTAACACAAATCTGCCGAGCGTGAAATTTAATATCGCAAATGGCTTCGATCACGAGCGCTCAATGCTAGCTGAACAATTTGGGAATACATTTTACGGTATTGGTGAGTACTTTTATTTTAATAAGACCACTGCGCATTTGTATTAATTTGATTAATATTAGATTTGCTAAGTGTTTTACGCATTTTACTTAAAGAAATCAAATTAGTAATCAAAAAATGAAATAATAACATAAAAAATTAACAAAATAGATATTCTGCAGTTCAAATGCAACCGATTTACACTTATATTTAATTTATAATTTTTTTTTTAAATTCGAAATGTGTTAAGTTTATTTTGTTTATTGTATCGATATGCAATAATTATCTTATGATTTCGCATTATAAATACATATTTATTTTGTTATTATACAATTATGCTACATGGCATTAAGTTTATCTAACATTTCTTTTTTTTTAAATAAGAAATTTATTATGTATCATACTTAATCAAAATTAATTGATTATACTAGGAATTCGTGATTTCAAAGAATTGACAAGTACTTACTCGTATATATATTGTTAAAACATTTTATTAACCATTAATTTGAATACTTTTGAAAATAATAAAAAAATGTATAAAAACGAGTTAAATGTAAATGAGAAATTGTGTGTATATCACGCAAAAATTCAGTTTAATATATTATTGATACAAATTAGAAAAAAACAAACCGTACCAATAACAGCAGCACGAGAGCGCAGTTGATGGCGCTCGTCATGCTTGCGGTCTGCCACACTTGAGCGCGGAACCAACCGTTAAAGTTATCTGCCCCGATTACCTTACTGATGCTACCACAAAAAAAAAATCTAAAGTGTAGTTTATGGTGTACTGTAAACAATCGTCACAAATACTTTATAAAATATCACTGGCATAAAGAAAAGTCGCGCGTCGGCAGTTTACACAGTTGGAATCTACTCGTTGTTGTCGTTCCCGCGTAATTGTCAAGAGTTGCGATTGCGTGGGGTACCGGCTGTGGTCCGCGTGGTGCACCTTCCGTGTCTCGAGACGGGACTGCGCAGTAGCGCGGCCGGCTCGCTCGCCTCTTGGAGGAACAGTTAACCAACGCCGGGGAGGGCACCTGTGTACTCATACCCTACCGTTCTCACGGCTCATCCATTGGTATGTCTCGCAGTTTGGCAATCTTGTGATCTACATTTCGGATTGGCCTCGGATTAGGGGAATTAGGTCCCAACATTTGGCGAAGGCGTTCGACACCGACATCGTGACATTCGCGCAAAAAAATACCGCCGATTGATAACGTCTATTTAAAAAAGCTAAAGCTCACGGGGTCGCAGCCAGTTTGATCAACTCGTAATCGATCAATTGTGATTGACTCCCAAAGATCGCATGATTCGATCGCAAATACATACAATTGGATTGCCTGTTATTGTCCGAGGTAATTCAGGCTATCAACATGATTTTTAGTTAGAATGCTGTAGAAAGTTCTTAATATGACTACGTAAAAGGTTATTTGTTTTCATTTTAATTAATAAGGAAGTTAAAGTATATGCATTCGTACTGTGGTCGTTTGCAAAGATTAAAAAACTAAAATCGTGAGAAATTTTTTAAGTCACTTATTTTTTGTTATGTATGTCGAGCAGGTGGCAAAACAGAATGTAAGGCCCGTGGCCGTACCGACCATACCTGTTGTATTCATGTTCTTGAAATTTACACGCTTTTACTCATCTATTACCGTCGTTTATTATTCACCTTTTTGTATACTACAAAATATAAACAAGATCTTTAGAACGGAATAATTAACACTTATATTGATATCTTCAAAAGTCAATAACAATAATAGTATATACTTATTTCTCTAAAAACTTAGACTGCACATTAAACATGAACTAAAACCAATAAATCAATTACGTAAGACAAGTTTCTTTGCTAGTACGGCGGCATGATATCCTACCATGGCCTTATTTTTTCATAGGGAACACATAATTATGGCAATAATTATTGAATCAAATATAATTGACACGTAAAATTAATTTAAGGTTAGTAATAACTGCATGAAAAACCAAAATCACATTTCCACCTAATTTTATTTAATAAGTAGGTATCGTTTCTTTTATTACAACACAATATATAAAATTTTTAGTATGCAAAATGGCATTTTATTACATTGTTAAACGTTAACCAGGTCAGAGTTCTTAATTTATAAGTCTATCAAGTCCTAGATCGAACCGATAATAACTCGGGTTCTTTCTTAAATAAATAGTTAATACAACTAAGTCAGTGATGCTTACAACGCACTTCTAAATTTATTTCTGATAAGGAACTGGAACTAAGGGCTATGAACTAACATGTATTTTGAGGTTTTATACGACAGTAGAAATGTGACGATTCTTTGCGCGTTTTACAGTGGTATCGTGTGAAAATGTTATAATTACGGAGTGTAGCTAATGCTTTCATAGTCAAAATTCACAAAGTAAGCGAAAAATAAAAATTGAGAAAGAAAATCAGAGGTCTTTCTTATTAAACACTTACTCTTCTCCCGCTTTTATTTTTCTAGCAATACCCACACAATTAGTATTATTTTACTATTTACATCTATATTACTTCCTTAAAATATGGGTGTATAACGATTACAATTTTATTTATTGTTCATCAAATTTAAACAACAATAGCTCAACATTGGTCACTATTTACTGTGTTGAAATGGCCTCCCCGTATGATCTGCAAGTTATATGAGTAGATTGGGTGAATATTTTAAGTATTGATTTCTCAATAGACTAAAGCCAATTAATAATGTATTTATATTTGAATGCAGAAACCGAATTGTTTAAAGCATCATAACAAAGGCGAAAAGCATATCATTCGGTAAATGGAATATTCCCAATTCTAGGCTATAAATAGAAGCAAACTTAAAACCTATAACTAATGTAAAAGCTTAGACGTTGACCGTTGACTAGAAAGCTGGTACAATTTACAACGTATTCATGCTAATAACAGCAAGACGTAATGTTAGCGCAGACACCTTTTAATTTGCTCTCCATTCTCTATATGTAAAAGAGAATGGAGAGCAATTTATAATTATGGAATAAGATTGGAAAATGTTTTGTAAAAATAATTTAGGGTAGTGCAACACAAAAAAATTCAATAAGCCCTCGCCAGTGTTAAGCAAATGTTGTAAAATTCAATTTAGATATTTTTAACATGTAACTTAATAGTTTTATAGATAAAATTGAGCGGAGAGCAGAGAGAGCATCTGGTATTTAAGGATATTTATCCATAAAGATGATACGCTAGTTAGGATATATATACACCTACATCGTTGTAGCCAGTGGCATTTCGAGACTGATATGACTTAAGGACATTCGAGAAGAGTCAGCTGCAATATTTACTGCTATTTATGGTCGTCGGTAATCACTTTCCATCAAACTAACCGCTCGCACGGTTGCCTATTCTACCTTTAAAAAAATCATATTGCTTTCATTATCTTGAGGCACGGATTATTATTTCGGTTCTTTGATATTTTCACTAATTAAAGTGCCGTTTAAACCAAAACACAGTAATGTATTTACACTTGGCGGTAGTATTTTCGTTGGATATGCACAAAGACACTGTAATTGTTGTAAGTCTTAAATATATGTTCAAATTCCCTTTATAAATAACGTCAGAATATATTTATTTTAAGTCGTCACAAAACGACAAGTGTTCATGTTTAATTCGTGTATCTTTGTGCCATTGTAACGATGGAAAACCTTAACAGGTTACTATTTACTTTTTCTGATTAAATAATGACAGAAACTGATGATAATGTCGTTTGTAGATTATTAAATCCTTTCTCGATTTACTTTTTAAACATTTTAAGGTCTTTGGCTATCGTAACAATATAATTATTATCAATTAAAACGATTTGTGTCAAATAAAGTACATTATGGAAGTTGGTATATTGTCAAAAACTTTTAGATAAAACTTAAGGTTTTTCTTCTTCATTAAGTAAAAATAACACAGAGAAAAGATGTTGTGCAAAAACTTACGTTCCCTTAGTTTACTAGGTTGAAATATAAAAAGAACATTTAGATTTAAAGTAAAAAATACTGAGTGTTTTTGTAGCCTCTTGACTACTACTCAATATCTTTTTATCGATAGTACCGAATTTAACTTAAGGAACAAAAAGCAACTTAAACTCGGTAATTTTAGTTAATTTAAATTGTTTTTAAAATTTTGGGATATGATTATGGAATATAGGATATGATATATTGAAAATACATCCTTTCTGATAACTCTAATTATAATTGTTTTCGTCAGTCTAACATAAACAGGCCCTACTATATACTTTTTTTCAAATCTGAGACAAAGGAGTTTCGATGGTAGTAGGATTTTTACGTACCCGCCTGGCATTTCCAAATTATTAATCTACAGCCATATCAGTATTGCCGTGTTTCCACTGACAACAGATGAGTCACAAAATTTTGGGCAAGCACACGTCGCCATCTTCGGCCACAGGCATGTAACTTTAATCGTCATGAAGATCAAATGTTACCCCAATATAGTATAAGTACTATGATTTTTTCATTCCATTAATTCACAATATTGTCATTTAGTAAATAAGCAAACTACAGCGTAATTCTAAATTAAAGATTAACAATTAACACCTTTAAGTGACCTTAAATCTAATCTTTATTTTTTTATGTGATAATAAAAGTTACACGATGAAAAAATATGCGTACATAATACGTTTCCATAGTTCACGAAGTTATTATCTCTGCCAGTTAGCTACTAACTACTATTAAATCTTTGACAATATAAAACAGTTATAAATTATGGTTGTCACTGAAAACAATAACTAGCTCTACTAATTCGCTGGCACGTAGCAGAGATTTACGGGCGTTAAGTTGTATAGTGTGGTATAATGCGAATTTAATGTTGAGGTACTGTTAACTTTTATTGATGTTATATTTTTGAGGAAGATTTTATTCTATTTTATTTTTATTCTAATTTACTGTCTTGGGGTAATTTTTCTCTTTATTGTGATCCAACAGTTATAGTTATGAAAAACAGAAGTATTATGAGCGAGTATGCTTCATTATTTATCACATCACTTATCTTTAACCACATTATCAATTAATATCAGATGAAATTGATGTCGTGTTAGCTCATTGCCGACAAAAAAAGAGTTTGTTTTATAAAAATTCAAATTATGTTTAGTCTTTTTAGATTTTCATTATCCCGTTTTCAACAAAAAGATTATTTTAATACTTATAGTAAATGAAATCCTTAAGTGCATAAGTCTAAGACACTTATTCAGCACCTTTACATAATTGTTGTTTTTTATCGTTTTCTTTTTATCCATAGTTAATTTTTTTGGTTAAAAGAATAATTAAAATAATAAAATTAATTAATACCATGAACAAATTATTGAAATTTATTGTATCATTCAATTATCAAACGTTTGTAATTAATTTCAGGAAGACCAACACTTACGAAGTTATTAATATTTACATTATTAGACATTAAGTCAAAGTAACAAATTGCATTGTTACAGAAGAAATTGCGTCGCTCGTTACTACACGATACAATTGAATGAGTCAAAGGCAACATTCAAGCTCGTGCCATAGATGAGTTTTTGCTGCCATTATCATCCAAAGCAATGCGACGAATCGAATGATGTGACTGATGATATCAAATCTTCCGCAAGCTGTCGTGACATTGTCAGCTTTATGTCACTCCGACGCATTCCGAAATCGATGTGAACAGTAAAACCCGGACCCGTTACACAATCACTTGATGATGTCCATACTATGCAAAACCACACAATCTTGCCATTACTATAAAATAGCATAATTTATGTTTATAAGTGATGGTATTCATGCAAAATTTTACACATTATGTAAGTATATCATAAACATATTATTTGTAAACGTAAGATTAGTAGATGAAAGATTGAATTTCAAATATACGACATCCTCCCATTATACAAGTACTAGGTTATACTAAAATAGAACTAATCAATAAAACTAGGGACGTATCCCTTATTTTTATTGATTAGTACCGTACCGTACCATGCTACACATATTATAAAATGTGTCTCAGAATGTTTTTAGTTTTTGAATTGATCACTACGCGTCAACTGCAAGTAGCAGGGGACGGGAATGGTCTCAATCGCTTGGCCGGTTTGTTTAGTAGCCATGAATCATTTCACGGGACCGCAGCGCTCGTTTTATAAAAACAACGATTCCTATACACACATTTTAATTTAACAAGCTTAAGACATGTGCCTAGTGCCAATTTAATTAAGCATTGGGTGAACAAGTTTGAAGAGACTGGGAATACAATGCCGGGCAAAGCGTCTGGGCGCAAAAGGACATCAAGTACGAGCATGAACGTCGATCGCGTTCGCCAGTCTGTTATGAACGACCCACGACAGTCGTTGACATTGCGCGCAGCTTCTCTTAATTTGAACAAATCTACGGTTCATCGCATTATTTAGAAAGTCATTTTCACCCCTATAAAATTGTGTTTCTTCAAGAAATGAAACCCGACGATCCTGATAAATGAGTCGAATTCTACAGGACAATGAGAAACCGTTTTAGGAGTTTCAATAACATCTGGTTCTCCGATGAATCGAGTTTTTACATCAACGGTCAGGTGAATAAACAAAATTGCAGATACTGGGCTTCCGAGATTCCGCTAGAACTGCATCAGAAGCTCTAGCAGTCGAAAAAAGTTATTGTATGGACTGCCATATCAAGCCGAAGAATTATCGATCCTTACTTTTTTGAGAATGACCGAGATCGAACTCAGACCGTAAATTCTGATCGATATTGCCATATAATCCGGACTTTTTTAGCTACAGAAATGCAAAACCAGGATGGCTACAACTGCAACACTTTTTTCCAGCAAGATGGAGCCACTTCTCATGTTACAAATGACTCATTAGCTCTAGCTGCTCTTCATGATTTATTCCCTGGAAGAGTGATAAGCTGCCGAGGAGATATTTATTGGCCACCGAGGAGCCCTAATTTAATGCCTGCTGATTTTTTCCTATAGGGCTACCTAAAAAGTAAAGTTTACAATCCATTACCATCCAACCTGAATGTTTTGAAGCAAAGAATCATTGAAGAAATCAACTCTATTCCAAGAGCGATGTTCCAGCGAGTGATTGAAAATTTTAGCTCCAGATTAAATGAGTGTGACGAAGCGAATGTTGCGCATTTGCAAACGGTTGTTTTTCATAAATAAACTTCCAGACCTGCTCTTTAATTTAACAATAAATAAAACGTGTTTTAATTGATATTATTGTTTTTTATTTAACATCTAAAAACGAGATACGTTCTGAGTCACCCTTTACAACTTGTTATATTCGTGTTCAATTGTACCAAATGTATTTCTAATTTATTTTTAGTAGTTAGACGTTTTGTCAACAAATAGAATTTTCATAAACAATAAATTTATTACATTATCACGGTATTCTTAAAACTAAACTCATAATATATGAATATGCGCAGAAATTTTGACAGAAATTTTGAAAAACAGTTTGTCTGACGTGAAATTGTTTAAAATTGTACTTAGCTTGCAATTAATGAAAAATAGTCTAACGTTTAGGATTAATCAAAGTGTCGATAATCGACCTTTAAAAATTTTCTCAAGCTTTAACACAGCAAGCTGTTTGGTTAATGGAGCGTTCACACGGCCATCCACCACGGACGACCGCCTCTCATTTCGACCCGACTAATCGTAATTTCAGAGTACTAACAAATAGAACAAAAAGCAAAGGCCGGAACAAACGAATATCTAGTACGACGAAAATTTGAATAATGACGATCTAGCGGGATGGTTTGTTCTTTTTAACGCTACGGTGACTGCATCTGCTTTACGTTTATGTTTAGTTATCACCAATGGTAGCAATTGTGTACTACATAGTTATGAACCCCGTCCTTAGAAATAAGAATGTTATTAACTTGTGTTCAAAGAAAGGTACAATCCGGCCGTTGGACGGGTGTCTTACGTGAGGTTTATTAAAGATGACAAAATATGTCAAGAACTATTATTTGCTAGAAATTTAGAGACCGATACAAAAGGTGAAACCATATTCAATACATTGGAACGGTTCTGCGATGAGAAAGAGATTCCTTTGAAAAATATTATTTCAGTTGCTACGGATGGCGCTCCGGCTATGACAGGGTGCCA
>DWQX01002840.1:0-20047 GCA_018245475.1 Pharmacophagus antenor
GAGGCGGCAAGGGCGTTCGACCTCAAACCGCTGCCCGGACAAACAGTAAGTAATATTTAAATGATAACTGCAGACAAAAGTATGAAATTAATCTAAATGATTTTTAAGAATGTATATCAATCAGACTATGTAACTTGTACGTACGCATGAATAATTACACAACAAAATTTAACTCTGTGATCCCTCAAGGAGAATGTTTTTATGTCTATAAAATTTTCTTAAATATTATCCTCTATTATTACAACAAATTTCATAAATTTCATCAAAATTTTTGATCTCTGTGTCAATTACATTAATCCTTACATAAAGAATGCAGAAACATGGTGCTAATCGATATACAATATGTCTACAGATTAAATTCATAGTTTTAAAAGGCTAATGTTATCATTTCCAACAGAGCGAGTGGGCGTCGTCGCGTCTGCAGGGCGCCTCGCGTGCGGCAGGCGCTGCCACCGCAGCGCTAGCTGGGGCGGCGCGAGTGCGAGAGGCGGGCGGGTGCGGACGCGCCGCCGCCGAACTCGCGGCCGCGCTTCGCGACTATACACCCCCGCTGCGGGCCGCCGCCGCCGCCGCGCATCGCGCGCCACACAAGCAACTACGGTAATAGCACGTATTCAATGCAGAAGAAGAATGTATAACATTGTGCATTTTTTTAGTCGCATTAGCAACAAAGAACATTATGTAATTAAATGTATTTGAATATACAAAATAACAAGCATATACGTAAAATAACTTTATTTTTTGTATATGCTATTGAGTTTAACGTTTGTGTATCTCTAATATCTGATAATTGCCTGTTATGCACTTGAACTCATTTAAACTAGTTCTATCTGTTCTATAGGATATACATTAAAGTATGGTTAAGTAAGTTATAAAGTAAAAAAGATTTACATTAAAACATTCTTTCGACAGTGTTATTTCATCTGGTCGCCAAGTGTTGCACTCATCTTTAACTCTGGTGGAGACGGTGAAGCAGTATATGAACACCTCAGAGGATGTCGACACTGCCTCTATAGTAGCTATTGCTAAAGATATTTCACAGGTAAATAATAACAACTAATAACTTTAACTGAAATCAGACGTATAAAAATATGAAATCATATGTCACTTGTTTCTTTGAATAATTTCACTTTTATCTTTACTAGAATGGTAAAGTCAACAAGAATAAAGATGTCACGAGATTATTGAATTTAATGGAGTAATATATTGTGTACAGAATTTAGAACAGACAATGGAGGCGGTGCCATCACACGCGGAACTCGACATGGCCATGGAAAACATCAATGAAACACTCAACATCCTGAACATGGGAGAGTTCCCGCCTTCCGACAAGAGTTATGGGTGAGCAAATGATCTTTGGATCTATTACTTAACTTTATATTAATTGGTACATTAAACGGTCGAGTATGCTTTAAGGTCTATGTCCTTTGTATAACAACATATCAAATTATGGTTAGTATTTAAGCCATTTCAGAAAAATAGTTTATGTACCTTGGTGGCTAAAATGGTCTCTGTGTAGGCAGGTACATACCTAGATGGCCCCCAGTAAGAGAGATCTCTAAACACGTAATAAAGGAACACTTCCTTCCTTGCATGACAGCGAACTCCAAACCGAACTGAACGCAGCAGCGGTAGGACTGAGCACGGCGTCGTCGGACGTGGTGCAGGCGGTTGAACAACCCGAAGCGTTGGCGGACAGCGGCCGACAGTTCGGGCAGGCGTTCAACAGACTGCTCGGCGTCTCCATGGAGATGGCTGGACAGACGGAAGTAAGTTTTTTTTTCTTTTGGGGAACAAAACTCACTTAAACAGCATTATATAGAAGTTCTACCATAAAATATTTTTTTATCCCTTAAAAACACGACAATGAATTCATCTATTTCATCCAAATCAATATAATAGGTAAAGGTAAAATTAAACTAAACAAATTTTGTCTGTTTTACAAATTTTCAAAAAAATATTAATTCATAATTTTTCGTAACAAAGGATCGGGAATCACAAGCTACTATGGTCAGCTCCATGAAGACGGTAACAGTGAACTCATCGAAACTACTCGGAACTGCTAAGTCCGTGAGCCAAGTAAGTTCAGACCTAAATTGTTAGTACACATAAAACAAGTCAGAAATTGATATAAATTATACTTATTTGTTCTCAGGATTTGACACGACCCAATGCTAAGAACCAATTAGCAGCGGCAGCCAGAGCCGTGACGGAGAGCATTAACCGCCTCGTGAGTTATTTATTATTTATAATATTTACTTTAACAATTTTATTAACAAAAAATTTATTCAGATCACTTTTTAGTTATAAATTTAAACTTGAAGTTTAATTATTTCATATGAGAATAAATTTTATATAGACAAAAAGTAGAATGAGGAAACTCGTGCATTCAATTTTGATTTATGTTATAAAATGCAAGTAGTTAAACTTGTCCGTTAACCTATAAGTTTATTTCTAGGTTGATGTGTGCACGGAGGCGGCGCCTGGACAGAAGGAGTGCGCGGCGGCGATTCGTAGCATCGACAGCACGCGGCCGCTGCTTGCCGCGCCCACGCAGCCGCTCAACGAGCTCGGCTACTTCGCCTGTCTTGACTGCGTCGTCGACCAGAGCAAGGGACTTAGTGAGTTGTACATCTTTTTCATAATTGTTAGATTTGAACTTTACATTAGGTGCTATCCAACCGTATTTTTTCAAAATATTGCATTTTTTACACATGCATTTTGTAGAATTAATTGGTGCCTGCTGACACAAGTACCTTCGAGAAAACGGCTTTTTTTTTTTTCTAAAGTAACTGCTAATTCATGGGTGGCGAAAACCACTTACTAACACTATTAGGTGTACCACTTCCTGGTGTGCTCACCTTTATTAATGAAACAGTTTTAAGTAAATATCGTTTACCAGGCGAGGGAATGTCGGGTATGGCCGGTGCGGTAAAGCGCGGGGAGACGGAGCATTTCGCTCGCTCTGTGGGCGCCGTGGCGGCGTCCGTGCAAGGGCTTGTCGAGTGCACCGCCCAAGCGGCCTACTTGGTAAGAAGAAAAATAAAAGATAATCTTTTTTTAACTTTTTAACTATTTTATAAATGTTCTTTTATCGCATTATAATTATCGAATATATTTAGTTAAATAAAAAGCTCTTTGACTTTTTGTAACTTTCTTTTGTCCCGAAAAAGTTAATTGGCGCAGCAACTACCATATACCTTGATTAGACGTTTATACTTGCTGTAAATCCTTGTCATTTACGCACCTAAATTTCAAGTATGATAAACAATTTCCAATTACTTTTTAAATGAATACTATGTCTATGTCTTCTATGCCAAAAGGTCGCGGTATCGGACGAAACAAGTGTTGCCGGAAGACCCGGGCTGGTCGATCAGGCACAATTTGCGCGCGCTGCCCTGGCAATTGATCAAGCCTGCAAGACATTATGCGATAAGGACAGCAACCAGCAACAGGTATATTTAATTATATAAAACCAAAAGGGTAGTTTTAGTTGAAAAATATATAACACTCATAAAAGCAAATTGTAGTCTTTATTGTGGTAATACTTAGAATTGCATATGGTATGCTCTCTTTACACCAACATTTCCCTTATCATAAGATACAATAACTATATATAAAAAAATAGCAAGAACAAGTTTAATTGGAACGGAAGGACATTGTTAAATTTTATAAATGTATTAAGTTAATTATTTTATTTTGAAATATGTTGTTAGTTTAAAAAAGATTTGATTTCATTTTTCATTCACTATGCATGGAATTGTACATTTGTTAAGTTTTCTCAACAAATGTAACTTTACATGAAAAAAGTATTACATATTGATATATAATTGGCAGGTGCTGTCCGCCGCGACGGTGATCGCGAAGCACACTAGTGCGTTGTGCAACGCGTGCCGCGTCGCGTCCAGCCGCTCCGCCGAGCCTCAAAGCAAGCGGCACTTCGTGCAGGCCGCCAAGGACGTCGCCAACTCAACCGCCGCGCTCGTCAAAGAGATCAAGGCGTTAGACGCAGACTATAGCGAGGTTAGTACTTACAATTTTTACTGAAAGAAGTACTATATTGGATCAACCTTCAGCCGGAATTAAAAGAATGTATATAATTATTGAACTGTTCCATGACGAATTGCTTTGCCGCTCGCTTTGTAACACAACGAACTATTTGCATAACTAGGCACCGCCCTAAATATCAAACTGTCGCCATAATTACGTTGTCATGTTTCGTCAGTCATGCAAAAGTTAAAGACAAACGTTAGTTTAATTTAAATTTAAACATATTAAGAAAAACACATCCATTTTTACCATAGTTAGTAGAGATAGTTATGATGATAATATTCAGCAGCAACTATTATTTTAATGTTAGAATGCAATAATAGTTGAATTGTCATGAATTAAATTAGTTAGACGTTAATTCATTCGTAAAATATTGAGCAAATTACAAGGATTTCAAATGTTTCGATGCAGGCGAACCGTGCGCGCTGTGCATCGGCAACTGGCCCGTTGCTGGACGCAGTGCGCAGCCTGTGCCAGTTCGCTGACAGCCCCGAATTTGCGGCCGTGCCGGCCCGCATCTCGCCGCAAGCGCGCGCTAGTCAGGAGGCGATACTTGCGTGCGGCAGGTGACTAATATTACTTTGTTTTGTTTTATTTTTTGCACACCATAAATAGAAATTATTATTGGAAAATGAACATTGCAAATTGCCGTCTTATAGCTCATAGCGATTTCTTTTACGAAACTATCAAATAGACTCGATTGAAGGAGTGGGTGCATAGATAATAACAATAAACACTTAAGTTAATACGTACATACATACTTAAATAAATAGTTTGTACTATTAATTAATATGCAATAGATGCTAGAAGATAACTTCATTATCTAACAGTCTCTTTAATTCATTGACTCTATATACAGGACTGTTTTATCATGTTTTTAGGGACAATTTTAGATAATAAATATAATTTTTCTTTGTTATCGTTCATTGGCAATATAAAACGAACACTTTTTACTCAGAAATTTTTGTTATATGATACAGAAGGCAATTTAGTTAATGTAAACATTATAACATATGCGCATGAAATATTACTCGTAAAACTCGTGTACTCGTAAGATTAGTGTAATGAAAAAGTTCAATAATTTTAAAACTCCCTATGTACCATCGATAAAGTGATTTTATGTTTTCATCCATAAGTGACGTAGGGGTTTTTAAAAAAAGAGTGAATAGACTTCTTCCAGATTATGCGATTTACTATTGTAATAGTTTTCTTACGAATAGTTATTGTTAATTAATAATGTATTACTGTAGGAACATAATCTCGGGCTCGTGTTCTATGCTGGAAGCGGCGCGCGCGTTGGCTCTCTCGCCTCAGGAGAGGACGCAATGGCAGGCACTCGCCGCACACAGCAAGACCGTCTCAGACAGCATCAAAGCTCTCGTAACTAACATACGGTAATCTTTAACTATTTATATAAAAACTTTTCCATGTAAGCGAACACATATTTCTCCACTGCTTAAATTAGTTGATGTAAAAATTATATATGAGAAAATGAACTCCTTAAAAAACGCTAAAGCTGATTTATTTAAGCATGTACAAAGATTACCAGTAAGATCATGTAAAAACTGCTTGAAACTTCTATGTCAACACGTCTAAATTGCTGCCAACAGTCCAGAATAACTTCTGAAAGGATAAAGTCTAGACTAATTTGAAAGCAGAAATTGTTTGAACGACAAAGGTCTATTGCTACAAATAAATTGGTAATACGTAATGGGAAGTTTTTTAAAATTAAAACTATAACATTTATGTTATACAGTGAAAAGGCACCGGGACAACGCGAATGCGCCGTAGCATTGGAGACCCTTAACAAGCAGCTACGCGAACTGGACCAAGTTGCGATACAGGCTGTCGGACAGGAGCTGCAGCCGCGGCAGGCGAACACGCTGCAAGGTTAATTATTAGGCTTTACTCTTTCCAGACATATCTTTTATTTAGTATGACATTTTATTCAATATCGAAACTTATAATTGATATAATCATAGTCAAGACGCAGTATATGGAAATAGTATTGAAAAATAGCTAGTTTGAAGAAATAATTTATTTATCATATTAAAATGATTTCAAAACAGTTTGTTGAAGATAATATAGTCTAATTAAAATTTAGGTAGGTAATTATCGGCCTGTATCAGTCTATTGCTACTCTAATACCTTCAGCTGTACGCAATCTTCCACAGTATATTCTATTTTGCCTTCGTCTAAAGAAAATTAAATAATAATAAAGAAAAGTAAATTGTTTCAGGCTACTCAGAACAAATTGAAAACGCGGCTGCGGAGATGCTAGAGAAACTGGAACCTCTCCGCGTAGCCGCTAAGAGCGAAGCGGAGAACCTTGGGCATGCAGTCGTCCAGCTTGTTAGTGACACAAAATTAATGTTTATATTAGAATAACTTCATATCAATTTGTTCTTACACAGTACATTGTTACTCAAACATAGAAATCATCTTTGTCAAATTGGGTTTTAAACTTTTGCATTGTTCTTTATTAATGGCGCGATGAATATAATTCCAAAATGGCATTTGAAATATTAATTTTGGTAAAGAATTAAAAGAGTTATGAATATTTCAAAAGAACACACTTAGGAAATAAAACACGTCAATGTGTGCTTTCGCATATCGCAGGTGTCGTACGCAGAGCCGCTGGTGTCCGCGGCGGCCGGCGCGGCGTCCAACACGACGGAGTCGCGAGCGCAGGCCGCCTTGTTGCAGCATGCGCGCACAGTGCTCGAGACACTCGCGCTTCTCGTGCACTCCGCCAAACTTGCCGCCGGCAACCCCAGGGTCAGCCGCCACCATCTTACATTTTTCTTTACACAGTATAAATTAATGCTTGACTGCCCCACTTAGTTTTAAGTGATAATGTGATCTGCGATGATAAAGCGCACTAATTCAAAAATAGCCTGTTCAATCTCTTCTTGAAGGGGAATTATAACTATTATTATTATTTATTTACACACACCTATATTGTTGGTATACTTCAGTTTGCATATTCGAAAGGCTATATCGGTGACTTTGGTTATATGATGGTTACCTAGTTAAAAATTCAATACATGAAATTCAAGTGGTAATAGGACCCCTTGGCTGTTTGTGATTAATATTACATGTTCTGATAATTCAAATATGTATGCAGGCGGTGAGCGCGGCGGGTGAGGTAGAGGCGCAGTGCGCACTGGCGCGTGCGGCTCTCGGCGAACTAAGCGCGCACGTGCGCGAGTTGAGTTCGCAGCGAGGCGCCGTCGGCCCGCTGCTCGATTCATTAGCGCGCGCGGTCGCACGTCTCACGGAGCACAGGTACCTTAGATACACTTTTATATAAATAAAATACTGTTTTTGTATACGACAAAAACGGGTTGTTCACCTCTATTAAGCAATTTCACCGGATTATAACTATAATTACTATGCCTCCTATCCTTGAGATACAAGACATCTTGTTATCACAGTAATTTTATTGGCATCACCGTCCTTCTAATCAGAGGACACAGATGTTTACATACCGGTGTTTGGCGGTAGAAATAGGCGCCACCATCTACGACAAGAGAGACCTGTGTCAGTCCTTTTGGACATAGGCCTTCCCCAATGCCTTTTTAGAAAAGAATGTTACAGAAAAATAAATTTAATTAATTTCTCAATAATTAATATTTGCCTCAACTTATTCTAATTGAATTCCATCTTTTCTTAACGAGAGTAGTGGTATTCATACCCTACATTAATTAATACTTTTATTATGTATATATGTATCTTGCTTAGATAAAATTTTAGTATATCTGGTATTTAATCATGCTGATTTTCTCAATTCAATTAAAAAAATTTAAAATGTATCTTCAATATAAAAATGTATCTACCGATTCGTGCTAATTGCATAGAAAAGAGAAATAATTAATTTATTATAATAAATTAGGTTATATATATATATATATAACACGTATTGATTGTTGATGTGAATTGACCACGCGCTAAAGCGGCGTATAAATACTTAAAGTGGCCTTAACCGGGCGGTTAGTCAGCTGGGTGTGTTATATATAGACCGAGTGACCGACGGACGGACGCGCTATTTGTGAACTTTATGCTCTCGACGGCCATGTGCGCATTGCCCGTTGCGAATCCAATGCAATATAGATATTTTCTTTACAGTCAATTTTTTGTACACATAATGAAATAAATCCTATTACATTTTTCCTTATGTTTAGATTTTGTTACATTAAAAAACTAATAGACTTTTATATATCACAAAAAAAATTGTTTTTAGAATCGAAACTAATAACATCAATTTGTTTCTAAAGACATGGTCAATCGCTGGGCCATCCTTTTCAGAGACCTATTTTCATGATATTTTTTTAAAATCCAATAGAATCTGTTTTAAGGGAGAAGGTTCAGTGCATCAGCTATTACCAAACATGTAGGGCTGTTAATGCTACTAGGGATTTTTAATTATGTAAGGAACGTTATAAACATTTCAACTGAAGATATTATCTCTTTTAATGTAACACAAATATTTGTAGATATGTGACAATGTCTGAAGGATAGCTAATCTGGGCTAGTGAGGGTAGGTAGTAGGGCTTTGTGGTCACGGAGTAGAACTAGGGAGCTCCGTCTAATGAGGCAAGCAGCTCAACCCCTGGGCCATAGTGACATTTTGTAGTTTTTCCAGTACAGTACAATATCGTTGAACGCATATTCCGTTTTTATTTTTCGGTTAAAATGTACATAAACCTTATGGCAGCGGATTTATAATTTTGAGTATCGGCCCATATGTTGGCGAGCCGCCAAATCATGATTGAATGCAGATAATTAAAAATGCCTACGTCAGTCTGCGGCGTCGCGGTCATCATAAGTGTTCAAGTAAAACTTTCAAACTGTACTTGTTATAGACTAAAAGTTGCATTATTTACAAATAATTGTTTCTACAACTCTTTCATTACCTAACTGTAGAAAAATCCATTTGTGTGGGTACATATATATATATGTATATATAGTTTACTTTTATAAATATTCGGTAAAATGATTGAGTACATTATTGTAAAAGAGGTCTTGGAAACATCCGCTTTTCAAGATCGTAATGCAAGAAAGCTCATTCGTATAAACAGATATTACGACATGCTCTCTTACTCAGTATTTAGACCGAGTGCAGACTTTTCGGCATTGTGAGCTCATCCGTTACAGATCGCTTGTTTTTACACTCTCGAGATGAAAAAATTGTGCGTATCTTCCGAATGACGCGACGTTTTAATTATCATCGATGCGTTAATCGATAAATGTACAGTAATCGATTTTGTTGGTTCCAACTCCCGCTAGCTAGTTCGCTTTTGTTTTAATGAAGCGTAATAATAGTGGTTATGTGTAGTTTTGTTTTAATATTGGAGTGTATTTATCTTTATTTTAACTTACTTTTTAATTTAGGATGTCACTGATTGGATCGTTCGATGAGACTGACTCGTTCGTGGATTACCAGACTAGAATGGTAGGAGCTGCAAAGGACATAGCTCGACTGGCTACAGATATGGTTAATATTATTTTTTTTACTATATACATAATATTTACAGATACTTCCATACCATTATAATAAGTTCTTTAACGTTTCAAGAAATAAAATTAAAGTAATAATCTCTCGTACAGACTGCGAAATCGGCTACTGAACCTAGTCGCCTCGTGGAGGTCGGAAATGAGATGTGTGGGAAATACGAACAGCTGGCAGGAGACAGCGTCGGCGCCTCCGCTACTACGCCTAACGCGGACGTAGCGAATAGGTGAGTGGGAAAGAGAGAAAGAGAGGGAAAGACATTGAGGAAGATGTACTGATGATTTTAACCATAAGCAAAAAGGATACTACACTAATGTGCTTGTATCTGTATATCTATCCAAAGGAGAGACCATTAATCATGTTTTTTTTATTTGTATAAAAGATATTCAATACTAGTTGTTTAGCTGGGTTGCTTTGTGATTTTAGGAATGTTATTATTAAACGAGAGTGTTTTAATTGATGTGAAAAATTGCATTATGAATTTAATACTGTTGTTCGAAAGGATTCGCATGGCTGCCGTGGAGCTTGGTGAGGCCGTGTCTGAGCTGGTGAAGGCAGGCGGGCACTGCCGTTTGTCCGCAATCGCGCAAAACCAGCGCGCGGTCGCTGATGCCGCAAGACGTGTCAACGAAAAGGTATAATATATGGATATTTTTATCACTTACTCTTATGAATCAGATGACACATGTGGA
Organism: Pharmacophagus antenor; assembly: GCA_018245475.1. Taxonomy (NCBI): domain Eukaryota; kingdom Metazoa; phylum Arthropoda; class Insecta; order Lepidoptera; family Papilionidae; genus Pharmacophagus; species Pharmacophagus antenor. The sequence goes on from DWQX01002840.1 coordinate 10,258, forward strand.
TGAAGAACCACAAGCATAAAGAAGAATTAAAGAGGCATATGTAAAAAGTGGACAAAAGGATACTTTAAGAAAACGTTAATAAAAAGAAATATCTGTAATAAATTATTATCTTATTCTATAATTTTTTGCATTATAATTATTGATTATTTAAGTTTCTCAAATAGATAACTGTATTTGTATATCAATCTTACAATTTTCTTTGTCTAATTTCAAGGACAAAGAGTCATCAATTCAGTACTTTTTATTCCTTTGTGTGTAAATAGAATATATAATTAATGAACTATGTGTGCTATTATTCTATATAGTTAGTATATTTTTCATTTATCTTAAAAGTATTTTTACAAAAACAACAAAAAAATTGTGATCATTTTCTGTTGTCGTTTTATTATACCAATATACCTTTGTCGCAGGTGGTGGCAGTTTTAAGCGCTTTGCAGGCAGGCTCTCGCGGTACACAAGCCTGCATCGACGCAGCTGCCACCATTGCCACTATCATCGGGGACCTTGACACCACAATTTTGTTCGCCAGCGCAGGTAAGTTCGCAAGAGCCTTATCAGCTAACTACATTGTTATAGTTTCTTCTATAACTGCCGATATTTTTTGAAAATTAGACATGAATAATAGTTCCAGTAATTGTTTTCCCCCCTAACAAAAACACTGAATAAGTTTGAAAAGTTTTTAATCTTTCATATCTCCATGTGTATGAGAATATTTTTTTTGTATCATTTTAGGACTAACTTCAACGTTTACTATTTTCAATAACAAAGATAGGACCAAAATAAAAGAGACGTGTCCAACGTTGAAAAGTTTTTTAAATTAACTTTGGAACATGCAAACTCGTAATTTGTATAAAATAACATCTATATTTTGTTTTTTCTAGGAACACTGCACTCTGATAAGGAAGGCGACACTTTCTCCAACCATCGCGAGAATATTTTGAAAACTGCAAAAACTCTTGTTGAAGACACGAAGACGCTTGTGGGCGGGGCGGCTGGGACACAGGAGCAATTGGCGTCCGCTGCTCAGAGTGCTGTGGGAACGATAGGTATGAACACATATTCAAATATTTCCTAACCTATGACCTAGTATTTTTTTTCCTGCTTTTATTCCATAAGGTGTTATCAGCGCGACATGTGCATTTTTTATAAATGCTGTCATTCATTCACACATCACATTTTTATCTTCAGTTTTCATTTAGCTATTTCCTTGCATATGTAAACAAATATCATATGGTTTTCATTCTTATGTCATGCCTATGTATCCTTACAAATATGATGAACTAATATAGTTTACTTTTAATAAATTCGAAAATTCTATTAAGATATCGGAAAAAGATACACCTTCTGACATACCTTTTACACTTTAATACAAATCACACGTTTACAGTGCAACTGTGCGAGGTGGTAAAGCAGGGTGCGATGTCACTCGGCGCCGGCAGCGCTGAACCACAAGTGCTGGTACTAAACGCAGCGCGAGACGCTGCCGCCGCTTTAAGAGACTTGGCAGCGGCGACAGCAGCTGCGAGCGGCAAGCACGTCGCCCATCCAGACATGCAGCGCCTCAAGCATGCCGCCAAGGTTTTATTTTTTTAATAATTGTATATTTTCTTTTAGCCAAGTATGTTGGTAATTCTTTAATTTATAATGTCCGTACATCAAACGAAGACGAATGATCGTCAATGAAGTACCAAATTTCAAGATCATAAAACTTGCGTATTTATTAATAATAATAGTGGTAATTGCACTGTCTGAGCAGCCTCACATGCTACTTTTTGTTGACAGAAACATTCATTTATCTTTTAGTTGTTGATTCTACCTATAAATTATATACTTTTTGTATTTCATGTAATGCATATATGTGTAACTAGCCCTGGCTGTGGTCAAACTAAATATAAATGCAGAAGTGCATGATTTAACAAAATCTAAAATAAATAGTACACATTCAGTAAAATGCGTCTCTAGGTATAAAGATAATCACTAAAATTTGATAATGTTATATTACAATGTAAAAATTATAATTCCTGACAGTACATATTATCAGCATTTTCTTAGTATTTAGTATAAATATCATAGATTTGAAGTTAATTTAAAAACAATTTCATAAAAGAATAAATAAAATCAATATATTGCTGTAATTAGTCACATCAGTGTTCTATTGCACATTCTAGTTCAAATTAAATAATCATTATTATGTTGCACAAATTTTATTTGAATTATTACACAAATAACATTATTGACCTAAACACATTGCAAAAATCCATTATCAAAATGAGAAAAAAAAATTTTTGTCACACTCTTATAGTGTTTTTGATATTTTGTAAAACGATTATAAAGCAAAGATTTTATCTTTATATATTTTTATGTTTGTTTGTTTCGTTTTTTTTTGTGCCGTTTTTTTTTTATCCGTGTATGTTGTCAATATTGGACTTTATCCGCGACTAATTCACGGTTTTCCGGTAGCGGCTGAGCGACTCAACGAAGCGCTGGAGTCTACCCATCAGACCTAATACCATGCCCCGTCAATCCAAAAGGCGTTCTGTTAACCTCGGTCTCAAAACCGAATACAATTCTTGTGACTCCGAGACCGATATATTCCAATCGGACCAAGAGGAAGAACTTGTCAAACTTCTAGACTATTCTAGTCAGGATGACGATGTGTCACCTTCTATATTTCATGACAATTGTGAAGAGACAATAGCTTATATTGAAGGTTATATGACGCACTTTGAAAGAACCCTAAAAGACGACGATTTAAATGTTCGATACAATTTAACATCTCGTAATAGTATATTCGATATGGACTGGAGAGTATTGAAATACGGAGAAAACATCTTCTTAGGTGAATTAAAAAAATTAATTGATGTCGTCATTCAAATAAGTGAAAAAGATGAAAACAGAAGAAAACAAGATACTTTAAAACGAATGAAGGCGTCGTCAGATTTGGATAATGAGATGAAACGACTGTCGCAAGTTATTGAGGATTTAGATTCTGAAATCTGTTTTCCATTGCAGCCAATTAAGGACGAAGTAATTAAAAGTGCAATTCAAGCAAAGGAAGTACAGGTTACTGTTACCAAGAAAAGGTCATCACCTGAAGAAACACCAAAACTGAAAAGTCCAGTATTCAAAGTAAAAAAAGTAAAACCCGTAAACTTAGTGGATAGTAGTAATTCGAATATAAAAAGTTTAGAAAAACCAACAGCGCAGTCTAATACCTCTAAACATAGTAGTCCAGAAAGAAATGAAAAAGATGTATCGAAAGAGATAACTATTAGACCTGAATCAATAACAAAAGAAGTAAAATTGGAATTTTGGAAATTGTTCAAAGATGATACAGAATGGTGGAAAGCGTTAGCTAAAAGAAATCTAGAAAAAATGGAAGAGACTAGGCGAGAGTTAGAACGCTTTAGTGGACATGAACTCGTTTTAGAGGAGATCAAAACTGAAATAGACAAATATGAAAAGGAAAAAGAAACTTTACAGACTTTTATAGAGGAAGTTGATAATTCCAAAGCTATTAATAAAGATTTAGAATACAATAAAAAATATGAAGACATAGTCTTAAAGTTGATTGACTTTGCAAAAAAAGATTTCATTTATAAAGGTTTTGATCCCCTCATTGAGAAGTTAAAGACGTTGTCCAATATTCAAGTAGAAGGTAAAAGAAAAAAGGTAGTAAACATCCGAGACATTATAAATATTTACAGTCAAATTGATGTATCTAAGTACACGTATGAAGAATTATGTTTACTTGAAAAGTACTACAAAGAACTTATAAGGAACTATAAAATTGAGGCTGATTTCAAACACAAAGAGAATATAATTACTCAACTAGGTCCCAAATTGTCAACAAAAAGTGTTGAAATTCAAACATCACCATCTTCGTTCCATAAAAATGTAAACTTCAACATTCATTCAACGAATAAAATTACAAAAAATATTAACCACAGTAGTAACCTTACGCAAACTAACGGCCATTTGTTAAAGAGATCAAGAGCAAATGAACAAAATTTTATTAACGATCTACAAATCTTTGATATGACTCGCACCTATCCCCTAGAATACTACGCTAACAATTGGTGGTCCATATATGAAGACGTTTTAAAGAATAGAGAGCAACAATTCGGTACTATTGATAATTGGTGGAATTTCTATGAAGCTATGTTAAATAAAAAAGAAACAACCGAGGAAGATTTAAATAGAATTCGTGCTATAATGGAGTACAGGAACAATACAAAACGATCTAGACCTAACAGTCGAATGGAGGAGCAGCTTAGAATGTTGGACGAGATAACGAATAGCAGATTCCGAGAAAGCGAAGACGTGACTACGCGCGACAACGACTCGGTCAGATTCTTAGTAACCTGTACATTAACCGACCGTGCACAGCGTCTAACAAACGAGTCATGCAAAGCACGCAATGGATCGCATGGTGTGGAGAAGAGTCGCTTGTCATGTTGTCTGGTGTTTGGATCATCGGATCATTGTTGTCGTTCTTTCCTCTTCTTAATTCATGTGATGATGTCTTAAGCTTAATATGTAAGTTTTTTTGTAATATATCTAAAAAGGAAAAATTATCCATCTATACATTGCTATATTGACATTAAAATATTACGCCTACGACGTCATCACAATCATTTTAAACTCAGTTGATCAAACCATAAGATTTAGAAATGTGTTTAGTTTCGTACTGGTATCGCCCTCTGTGTGCCATGAATTTTCTGACCATAGATCTTTACAGATAACATCACCACTAAACACATTTCGTGAGAAACGTCAAATTCGGTCCATCTCACGTCACGGTATCTGGTAACACAGATCACCGCTTGATATTTATATTAAATAACTATAAAAACCACAAGCTTTCATTTTATACAACACACAGCGAAGCTTTAAAAAGTCCAATATTGACGTACACATAAGCAGCTTTGTATCTATGTACATATATGGTGTATTTATTATGGTTGAAAGCTTTTGGGTTTCCTGCATATAGCATGAGCTTGTTATATTTGATTGCGATTGGGATTAATACGTCTATTATCATAAAATTTTCACGCCCTTTGGCAACCCAAAGCTTTTAAAAAATTTAGTATTTTGACAATTAGTTACTTGTTTGGGCTAACATTTCTAAACAATATAACGGATTTTTATAGTTTATCTGGTTTTCGTCAAGTTTCTGTCAATTATTGTAAGCTTAATATGACAAATTATAATCTGATTATATTTATAAGATAAATATGGTTACAAATATAGTTTTTTAAATAATCATATATAGTATATATCATTAAATATGGCAAGTGTTTTTGTAATTTTACGTTTGTACTTTAAATTTCTCAATTTAAACATAAATGTAATCATCGCATAGAAATAACAAACATGCTTCTTTGGTTTCTGGGAATTTTAAATTATTATTAGGAGTATCTTTTAAAAGTATTATGATATATTGTATTGCTTTGTAATTTACTTTCTGTATTATTCTTACAACTCCTTGCATTTATTTAGATGGTCACTAACGGTTATTACCTTTGTTTTCAGTAATTTCATACATTAATCGCTAATGGCCGTAAATATTTTTTTTATTGACAATCTTTTTAATTACTTCTATTATATAAACAGGTGATGGTGACGAACGTGACGTCACTGCTGAAGACTGTAAAGGCCGTAGAAGATGAACATACACGCGGAACCAGAGCTCTAGAGTCCACTATTGAAGCGATATCCCAGGAAATTGAGGTAAATTGATTCTTTTGCAGCTGCTAAGAATAAAGTATGTCATAACAGTTTCTGAATAGTACTTATTTTTCTTTAAAAAACTGATGTGAAAGAATCGATGCTGTGTTAATTTACGTATCTGAATATAGAAATAAAATAGTAGTTAATATTACAAAATATCAAAATCTGACTTTTGACTAACAGAAACCGAATCCCAAAAAAAAAATATTTAGAGGGTCAATGTCATTTTTGATAATGTTGCCATTATTTTAAAAAATTATTACTAATAACCTTGTAGGTCCTTATGTCACCGTCACCGCCGAAATCGACCGCCACTCCGGAAGAGTTGGTCCGTTGTACGCGTTTAATGACAGCGGCCACAGCACGTGCGGTGGCGGCAGGCAGCGCGGCCGGCGCCGGCAGCCAGGACCAGCTCACAGCCGCTGCAAACCTTGGACGTAAAACCGTCGTCGACATGATGGTCGCAGCTAAGGTCAGTAGTTCTTGTTGTATAAAACATTTTATTGCAATAGTAACATATCCGGCACGTACACGATCACTTTATAACACGTAAATCATACCATTCATCATGATTTTTAAAACAGTTTAACAATTCTTTTAATGAATAATGTTTAAGAATGTGCCAAAAATTCATTCGCATGAAACCAAAGTAATCTCTCAAAATCAAATACATTTACAAACATGTAAAATTGTCATCGTTTTTTAAAAGTAAATAATATAGGAAACTATTAAATTGAAAATCAATCTAATTGATGAACAGGGAGCTGCCCAAGCCGCGGAAACAGAGGAGTTGCGCACGCGCACGCTGGATGCAACTCGTGCGGCGGGCGAAGCGTTCCGAGCGCTGCTGCAAGCCGTGCTAGCAGCTCCGGGCGGCGGCGCGCGCTCTGCTTTGCCAGACTTGTCGCGTTGCGTGGCGCGAGCCGTGGCCGACATGCTCGCCGCCGCTGAGCTACTCAAAGGTAAACAACACTAATAATATCGTAGTCAATCGTAGTTCTCTTATCGAAAGCAGACCGAGGAGTTTACAGGTGGTCACACGCTTGTGCCATCAAACAGTAGTGAGCAAAAACAGTACAGTGTTCTCATTCCAAAGTTTGTGTGCTTAGTGTAATTTCCGGATTAACAAGATACATTTTGTCTCAGAGTAATGAGTACAATATGTAAAAAGTAATTAAAAAACTTTGTTATAAACAAATATATCACTTAGCTCTTCATTAATTTGCATTGTTGTTAAATAAAAGTCCGAATCAAAGTGATAGAGTACCGAATAATGCCAATCCTTTGAAAGAACTCTGTGAAATCACACTACCACGTCTTCCATCATTGATTAGAACATTTTTATTGTACACGTTAAAAAAGTAAACTCCACTTCAGGTTCCGAGTGGGTGGACCCAGAGGACCCTACCGTGATCGCCGAAGCAGAATTACTCGGCGCGGCTGCATCTATCGACGCGGCTGCTCGCAAGCTGGACGCGTTGCGACCGCGCAAGCCGCCAAAGCTTCAGGTAATTTTCTTTTACACTTAACGTACCACCACCACAAAACTATTACTTATGTTCTTAATAACTTCATACATTTTTTGTCATTATCCTTTGTTTCTATTTTTTCTGAAAGCTTGTTCTTTTCTTGATGGTTTCATACTATTTACTGTTGTGCACGATAAACTGTTCGAGTAAAGAAAAAAAAAACTACCATTAGCGAAGAAACAGAAAAATGGCACGTGTCGGTAAGATATGTTTGATATTCTTGGTTGTATCTAAGTATCACCCAGGAATCAAACATATTACCTATCGATCGTGACCCAAAGCAACGGTAAGAAGAAAGAAGATAACTTACATTTTTATTGTATAAGTTTTATTGTACATTTGTAATTCAAGTAAATAATTTATAAAATTCCTGTTACATTTAAAACTATTTCTTTGCAGGAGACAGATGAAAGTCTGAACTTTGACGAGATGATCCTGGAGGCTGCCAAGTCTATCATCACTGCAACATCAGCGCTCGTGCGCGCCGCCTCGGCTGCGCAACGCGAGCTTATCGACCAGGTACACCTCGGCAAGATCAAGTGCATAATTTATAATTCTATTGATGGTCGTAAATTTAATTACTGTGCGGTGCTGTAAATTTAGACATGAAAATATAATAAATGATGAGAATAATGACGACCGCACTGATGGTCACAAAACCATAACTTGAAGTCGAAAAAACAACTGAACATTGATTATCATATATTTGTTGTATTGGTTTTGTATGGGCATATATAAAGATACGTTTGGTCAGGGCAAGGTGGCCCGTCGGCCCGCGTCGTCCTCCGACGACGGCCAGTGGTCCGAGGGGCTCGTGTCGGCCGCGAGATTGGTTGCGGCCGCGGCCCACGCCCTCGTGGAGGCCGCCAACGCGCTGGTGCAGGGCGCCGCCTCCGAGGAACGGCTCATCTCAAGTGCGCGCCAGGTCGCCTCCTCAACGGCACAGTTGCTGGTCGCTTGCAAGGTACGCCGTATACATTATTAAATAAGTATATTTTGTTGTTTAACGCCACGCTTTAGTATACGATTATTTTGTTATTCTAATAATAACCTATTAATTATAGTATATATACTTATATAAATGCATTGATGCATAATATTTTGTAAATAGGGGAAACTTAATACCCAATGACATTTTCTGCCAGTCTACCTTAGCACGCATTCTCCATCTAGAGCCTCATTATCTTAACACCACGCATAATTGTAATATCAGGTGAAGGCGGACCCGTCGTCAGAGTCGACGCGTCGGCTGCAGGCAGCTGGCGCGGAGGTGATCCGTTCCACGGACAACCTGGTGCGGGCCGCGCGCGACGCCATACACTGTGACGACGAGCGCAGCCTCGTGCTTAACCGTCGTATGGTCGGTGGCATCGCGCAGGAAATCGACGCCAGGTGAATTGAACACTACTATCTGGTGGACTATATTGAGTGTCGTAGTGTATCCGGCGTGTGTCCAACCACATAAATGCACACCTAAATTATAAAACATTATTACGAGACGTTATTTTTTCCATTCTTAACTTTATGGTTTTGTCAGGACTCTGATTTTAGTTTATTTCTTGAAAGGGATATGCCAAACTTTTCGGGAATATCCATCAATGTACGTCTTTATCTACATAGTAATTCCTTTTATTCTTCTTCTGTTTTTATAAAGCATAAGTTTTCTATTGTTTTTCTATTAATGTGTTCACCTATTGCAGATCGGAAGTCCTTCGTATAGAAAAGGAGCTGGAGGAAGCACGAGGCAGGTTGACTGCGATACGGCAAGCGAAGTACAAACTGCGAGCCGGCGACACTTCCGGCGACGACACCGACACCGACGTGCAGCTCGCGGGCTACTCGAGTGACGCGTCCGCGACGCACAGGTGAACACCGTCAATACACCCACAATACCAGCTGATACTGTGAAATCTTTACTATAATTCACACGAGCGTATAAACGCAATCACATTTTTAGCTTTACGTATTCAAAGGGAACATTATGAATAAGCCTCTGCCGTCCTTCTAAGTCTAATTATAGAGCACGCTAAAGGAGTTTAGAGCACTTTAGTGGGGGTCTATCGCATAAACCAAAATAAGTAGTAAGTTGAAATTTTCACAGATTGTATATTTCTTTCGCCACTACAACAACAAATAATTAAAATAATACAAAATATGTGATTTTATCGATGCAGAATCTTCGGCGCGAATTCGACTCGTATTTGACCATTAATTCTTTTTACAAAACTTATGTAGTCATGCGACTTTCATCATCATTCTTCTTTTATTTTATTTTTTTATCTTAATTTTTTACTTGACCTCGATTTCACCTGATGCTTTAAGTGATAATGAGTCCGTAGATCTTTAAACGTGCTCGCTCAGAATACTTCTTAATTCTCACATGTATGACTGCCGGAACACAGCAATGCTGTTATGGCGGCAGATTGCCATTGAAGTTGATAACGATATATCGAAAACCCTACCAGCACCTAAAATATAGATTATTCTTGTGATAGTTTTTAATTAATATTTATTGAATATTAAGACGT
>DWQX01002841.1:0-20044 GCA_018245475.1 Pharmacophagus antenor
GCAACATCGGCAAAATAAATAATAAAAAAAAATTGTGCTAAGAACTTACATTGCTGATTTTTAGTGGCTCCGTATATATAAAATAAAAATTTATTAGCTATTTTTATAAACATTAAAGATAAAATTAAAATTTTTGCCACATTATTTAACATAATTCACCATAGATAATACTAACGTGTGATCTTTATTATTTTATGGTAATTAATCAGAAACTTTTACATTATTATTTGCTATCAATTTCTTAGACTTGTCAATATCAGTTTTTTAATTTTTGATTTTACATACAAATTAAAGACAATGTTCGTAACCAAAACTAAATTTCTACCCTAAAAAATATATGACAGCGAATTTTGTCCAAACAAAAACCCTTATTATTTTAAGGATGAAAAAATTACTTTTACTAACTCTGACTCCTTAAGCAACTTAAACTATACTATTACTATATAATTAGTGCTGGCTGATTTGTCTGTTTAAATTTTTAATACAATAAATAAAAATCTGTCCAAATTAATGATATTTTGTTTTCTTACTTGAAAGTAAATCATAATAAAGATCTATCACATGTCCCATGAGTGATGTTGGGCATTTAAACAATATATACCAGGAGAATACAGGACAAAAAGGATCATGTCTTTATAAGAGGTAAGAAATTTTACTAAAACATACTAAGCGGCCACCGCAGCCGCCATTCTGTTCATAACCGTCGTGTACGCGAGTCCCAACGCCCACGATACTTCGTGGCCGTTAACCTTTTTGAACAACTGGAAAAATAATATTTTATTCGTTTATTACATTCCATTTTCTTTAGTACTAGAGCGTTTTGTTCTTTATTTTTGTTTTAATGGTGATTCTTTAATTTACTTATCTTGTCAACGATAAAAAAAGGCTCCATCATTTCAAAATTACTAGCTACCTAGTTTCATTTTTATGACATTTTATTATATATAGTTTTATGATAGATATCGAGAGAATTTAATGTTATGTCTATTAATTGGTAAAACTAGTGAGAACTTATAGCATCATCTATGTAATGCAACTTGACTACTCAGAATGACACATTCAGAATTCAGTATAAGAAATCATAAATAAAATACAGTCAGATTAGCGTTATAAGTTTTTAAGCTTAATTGCGTCAATGTTTATGTTAAGAGTAAACAAATGTGAATATTAACAGTTCACTAAAGATCAGTCTGCAAATCAGTTGAAAAGACCAGCCTTCCCTATCAAAAGCAATAAGTGAAGTGAAAAATTACATCACAACTTTTATTAGTAGGTGAGCGTTTAAGTGTTCGGGCTTGCCTAATAGCTACAGTTTGTTCTTCAAAGACGCCTACCTATACATTAACGCAACTATCATACAATGTGGAGGGAGTAATTACGTCGGACGCCCGTATTGCTACGATGTTGTATCGCTATCTCTTTCTCAGCTAGGCAACTCCGACCGTTATAATGAATAAACAAGACTCACGGATACATTGTCATGCTCGCGTATTTTGTAGGCGTCGTGGAGCAGCGCGACCACAAAGGTGAGGTCACCGCACGCCCACGGCTGTTCCACGTTTGCGCTGGAGCAGGCGAGCAGCGCGCTAGCGCGGTACTGCCCCACCGTCGTAGTGCCGCCGCGCATCACGTCTGCAAAATAATATTATACTTTATTAATACCAAGAGAGAAAGTTTCGATATCATTAAAACTTTTAAACATAATTTTTTATTTTATACAAAAAAAAATTCATTCTTTTTTCTGTTTAAGTATTCTCGAGTAAATTCATAACATCCATTATTTATCTAATACAGTGTCTCACGATTTGGAGTACAATACCCTATAATTAATAAAAACATCGTATGCTGTTCACTGCTAAATGTAATACAATGTTACTAGTAAACACGTGTTAATTGTATCTCAATCTTTATATGACATGTGACATCAGTCTCTTCATACTTCTTTTGTAAATAGATCACGAGAGACGTAAAGAGATTGCACACCTTTGCCTTGTGTCGTCGCAGAAATGTCAAATAAATAAATAAAAGAACACACTATCGGCGAGAAGCTTATGAATACCTTTTTTATATTACCGTGTACCTTTAATTAAAACACACAAAAAAAAATTAAACTACCATTTGTTGTAAAAACATATTTCTTAAAATTGAACATTTTTCATATTTCATTAATTTTCGTCTGGTAGATATGCGCTAGTCAAGCTCATGTATTTACTCGCCGATAATGCGGTTAATAGTTTTTCTCTCCTACTGCTGCTAAAGTTTTTGCAGCAACGATCACAGCTTCTTTTTTAATACTAAGAATAAGTACTTAGCAATGTTTATATTTGTACCCACAAATAAACGTATGTATTTTTTAAAGTGTTTTTGGTGTGTCAATAATTAAACTTCGTTTGGTGTGGGCGGCGACGTTACCGACCGATGATGCCCGCGTCAGCTGCCACGTCGTAGAAGTAGCTCATGGCGGCGACGCTGCCGCGCGGCGCGCGTCGCGGCTCCCAGTCCAGCGTGCGCAACGTGTAGCGCGACACGAGCTCGTGGCAGCGCGCGTACGCCGCGTCGCGCTTCATGCCCTCCGGCCGCGACGCGCCGCTGCGAGTTACGAGTACAACAACGTCGAATAAGAGCATTAATTCGTACATTGTAATTTCGTTATGTAATTTTTTTTTGTATCTCGGGAATAATCTTTGGCACGGAAAAGATAACTTGGCTACTGGTGGGAACAACGGGCTATGTGATAATTTTAACCTACTAAAACGCCCTCGGAGAACGTCTTCAGCGTTTGGACGAGTCGCGGAATATTCCTTCAGAATACAATCGCGGCACTTCTAATGCTATGTTGTGGTGACCGCCACGAAACCTGCGCAAAGCAATCTTAAACACCCTCGAAATCAAGTTCAGTTATCGTCCTTCTCAGAGATGTAGAGAGGGCTATACGCACCCCAGATCCTTACTAGTTACGACTATGTGTTAGTGAACTTACTAAATTAACAACATTTAACATCTCATGTGCCAAATTCACAAGCGAAATGTGTTTTTCTTGTAACATCCAAATAGCGCCACATTGCTAGAGTAAGCACATATATCATGTGGTTAACATCTTGACCGATTCGTATTTCAAATATAAATTCAAAATATACTTTATTGTCATCTACTTCCACGTCAGGCGCTTTTGAATGATCAAAATAATCCTAATTCCGGTTCCAAAAACGTACTCTCCTGAGAAACTAGTAAAGAAATTCTAAAGCACTTTTTTAATTATTATAGTAGAATAACTAATCTTATTGTTGATTTCCAGCGAATTGTCTCCAAAGATTTTTGACATTAAAATAATCCTTGCTTAACTGAAAACGCTCCCCCTGCCAGGGCGTTTCTAAAATATTTTTTTTCTTGAAACAATTTGTCAATCACTCATTCAATACTTAACAATTTTACAAAATTTTGTATGTGGATTAAAATGTTATAATTTCAGGCTCAAAGTACTTATTTTAGAAAACAAGTGGTTAAAACTTCTTCAAAGAAAGTATTAGCGGAGACGTATGCGCGCCTGCGTGGCAGGGAACGTGTTAAGAAGAAAATCACTTCACCACATAAGTGTTAACGGTGAAATTTAGATTTAAAATATCACTGAGAGAAGAATTAAAAGCAAGCTATGATAAATTTACACGCTAAATACGGAGTAAAGAACCCTGTTACGAATTTAAGAAGTATGTGGAATTTCTACATACATGTCGATGTTTTTTTTTATTTTACACCGTGAATATTCAAATTAACTGTTTCGCAGTATAGATTTAAATAGACGTGTACACGCGCCGAAAGCACTGAACTGATTAAATATACTCACCTAACAAAGTACTGTTTATTGGCATACACCCATGGTTCCCTCTGGACGATCGGGTCGACGCACACCGACGTGAACTCGTTCGTGGCGTTGTCGCCGGCCTCCAGCCGGAAAATACCGTAGCGAGCCGCCAGCAGCCCGAGGTTCAAATAACTGCGAACGTTCATAAAATTTCAGCGATCGAACTGAGCTTTTTTTATATGTAGAACAGGTAAACAAGCAAGCGGTTCCCTTTAAGGAAAATGATCACCGTCGCTCATAGACAGACGCAACACTCGGGGAGTCGCAACTGCTTTTAAGTAGCTTATCGGCTTGTACAATGATACCGCAAGTGGTTAGAATTAACGATTCTGCACTTTCTAATATTAGCCATTTGATTACCGTGGACGCCTATAAGTACACAGTATAGATTGTTTTTCTGATAGTGATTGTTAGATTTTTCTTACAGTCAGATTAAGCAAACGAACAACCGGTTCTCACGTGATAAAAAGTGATTACTGTCGTCCACAGACATCTTAAAAGTTAAATAACATTGTTTTAATATAATGTACTGCAGGTTTCGATTATAGATTTTAATATAAGCAAAATTTACATTGTTGAGTAATTTTTAGCATATGGTTCAATCGGTGCGTATTAAAGTCTGCCGTAATCAAGGGGTTAGTTATACCTATCGCACTCAACATAGAGCAAATTGGAATCTACGAGGAATAAGTGTGAGATCAATTTTGGGAACAAACAATTTTATATGCATTTTTGCTATCACATGCAGTAATTTTTCCTAAGTTTACTTACGCGTAAATAATAACAACGTGGCATTAAACAAAATGTCGTCCGTCCTAAGACGTGAGTAATTTAAGATTGCTTACTTCAATAATACAGTAAAACAAGGTCTCGCTGATTACATTACTTCCGTCTCTTTCTCACCTGTGTGTATAGAGCGTGACGTTGTTGTTCCCGGCTGGCACCGCGTGGCGGTCAACGGACGGGAAATGCGACGCATCTAAGTCGCTCAGCTGGTACGTGATCTGTGTGGAACCGCCGCCCAGGTCCAGAGCGGCCATCGTCTCGCCGTCCATTAAATCTATTACAGTTTAATTTTAATGTGGAACGAACAGTTCAACGCATTACGCACAAAATATCCGATAGTGTAAATTACATATTTATTTAAATTCAAAATATACTAAACCCAGAAAAAAACCTAAAGCATTCTTTTAAATATTATTTTAAATTAACACTTTTCCTTTTGTTGAATTGAAGATTCATGTCTCCGTGAATTTTTATCATTAACAACTGGTTTCATATTTCGTCAACCTTCGGTGTCGCAACAAGAATAATCAACTAAAGAATTTGAATGTTAGCTTTTTAATTTTAATTATTTAAAATAGAAGTATTAACAGAGAAAATCATCATTTTTTAGCACACTTGACCCACAATTTCACACGATTTTAAGTGACAATGAGGCCGAAGACGGTAAAATGTAATCGTCTAAAATACTCTGGTTGGCTTAGTATGAATGCCGGGCCACAGTAACTTAGTATTACTAAGGGCCAGTTCTAGGGTTTGAGCGCCCCGAACAAAACAAAATTTAGCGCTCTTTCGTACAAGAATACATAAATTTACTATGAAAATCTTTTGACATTGGCGCCCCTCAAAATTTGGCGCACCGAGCTATCGCCCGGCTTGCTGGCCCTTTATCGGCATTGGTAATACCGTTATGGTAATAGACTGACAATATGATGTTGGTAGCTAACCAAGCGGGTTCTGGCAACTCTAACACCATCAAAAATAATCGATACATAATAAAACATGACTAACATACGAAATATTAAGAGCACAAAAATAAGAAAATCTATTTAACCCTTTGAAGACTATGAGCGACTATAGGCGTTTGGTGTATACATTGGCTTTCTGATACTGAATGTCAGATATTTATACTAATACGATTAAGAGAAATAATATATTTTCAATAATATTATGTAAATCTGTATTATGATTGTAGATTTTCACAATTCATCCCTACACATAGTTACTTTATACTTGCTGTATAATACGTTCGCAGCGTATTAAGGTCTCTCGTAGTCAAAGGGTTAATTATGTGTATAACGGGTTACAACAACATACTCACTGTGCAGCAAATTAACAGTGTACCAAATGAATATTCCCTCAGCGGAACCGTCCATTATCCCCACACTGTTCGGCCCAATATCGTAGCCTAAGCTGAAAAAAAAAAAGAAAAAACGCTTGAAGATGGTGACTCATTAGACCAATTATTTCCGAACCCATCAATTCTAACATGAAGCCAACTTCAGAATTAAATAGCAGAATAATAAAGTAGTGTTTTGGCTTTAAGGCCCAGTAAAGGTATATATAGTATAAAAAACATGGTGCCAACAGTACAAATAGGCGCTGCATTGGCGCCTAGTCTTTTTTCTTCCCAATCCTACTAATTCGTCTCAATCATCCGTCATTTCAGCCACGTTTTTCTCTGCTTATTCTTTTTTTTATATGGCCATAATTCCTTCTCGTGCCGCTTCCACACCACCGCACGGTAACCTATTGCTATGAGAGATATACACCGGTGTATTGCTTACCGGTGCTTAATGTTGCAAAATGGCATCGTACTCACTTAGCGATAGCCTTCGAGACATGATAAAGTAGCTGCTCCGCTTTATCCTTGGGCAACAGACGCAAGCCAGCCGTCGCTCGGACAATCAACGGGGTCGACCTCCTCTTCTCTACAGGCGTGAGGAATTCCGCCTTCTTAATTAATTGTACTATAGTATCGGCGCCCTAAAATAGTAGGTTTTTGTTTTAATAATTCCACTGTCCATCGGTGCTATACAATCAACCTGTTAAGCGGGTTTGACGACTATATCTTTCATTGTTAAAATACTACTTTTCATGAAAAAGACACATTTTTCAATAGTTTTGATACTGTTAACAGAATATGACGATACGACGATGACGTTTGGTAGTTAAATTTTTGATTTATAGAATTGAGATGGACACAAAAATTGTATGTACAATGTTGTGATAATGTTGTCACGACCCGATTAACAGGTTAAATACGTTTTAAACGGTTAAAATGGTATGTATGAAATATTTAAATTACTTTTACGCGTATCACAGCTACAACATTTACTTCTGTGGTAATTAGATTTTTTAAATTTAAATGGATAATTAATAAGCAATGCTTTTTAAACTTTATCGATACACCAAAATAATTTTGGGGACTGTTGAAAAGTATAATTATTATAAAGTCAAATAATGATTGTAACATGCTTAAATAAAAGAATTATTATTAAAAAAACTTTTCAGGATATTAACTCTTCTAGAGATATTGTAAATGTTTACTGTAGTCTAGGTGCAGCTGTAAATGCAGCTCCAGGTCGATACATTTTCTACGGAAAATAATGAGATGTACATTAAAATTTAGCTTCAAAAAATTGCATAACCACGTTTGTCACCATACCTTCACAGGATCATCCGCATAAGAAGACAGTCCGGGTTTAGACTGTTCGAAAAATTCTTCCACTAAATCCAAGTTCGGTTGGCCGAATACTGAATAAATGAAATACATAACTAAATACTGCAAGAACAATAATTACTTATATATTTTAAGTGAAAAATTTCGTTAAAAATAATCCATTGTACAAAAGTGAATAAGAAAAAATATTTGAAAAATAGTAACAGCAGCATTATAGTGAAGATAGAAGTTTACCTGTAAAAGGTACTCTAAACTTATAAGCCAACACCCTGCTCCCCGACGAGCCTGCGTCGATGATGACCGCATAATGGTACACGCTCTCGTACCCGAGACTCTTCGCTAAGCCATCGAACCACTGTGTCTGCCCCGCGAACAACCCTTGAACGAATAATTTTAACCAGTAAACAAATGCGGCGATGTTTGTATGCATTACTGCGATTCTAAACCCCCTCAAAGAGACGGGCGACAATTTCCTATTTGTTACAATGGCCGTTTCCCGCCTTTAACAATGGAACGTCAAACGACTACACATTCAGCGTGCCGGCATTCAAGTGATTCTAAGAATTCATATCCGTTATGTTGCTGTTGTCTTTATACACCTCGATGTTTGTTTATCTACATCATAAACTAAACAAAATTTAACATCGTGACTCCCGTTTAAATCTCACTGACATTAGTCAATATATAATGACTATTAAACGTAGCGTTAGTAGGTTGCAATAATAATGACTAATTAAAGTGAAAATCACGATTAGCTAGAACTTGATAGTAACATCTTAAACATGTATGTAAAAGAACATTAAAATAATAAGCATTATAATGTAAGACTCGTTAAAAAATTTGCCGATTCCTGATCCGCGTGCTCGTTGTCGTCGTTGTGTTCGTTGAAGCTGTGAGTCGAAAATGTTGTCAGCACCGAACAACACCCGAATCTATGATTACGCTTATAACCTATACTTGCTCCTCGTTACGTGTATCATTTATTATTTGCCTATATTCGCCAGGAAAATTGAATGAACAGCATTTTACTCAAATTGCAGAGCCATTTGGTAACGAATTGCAACTAAGCGAATGCTACACGCGTTTTATATATTCACAATAGCGTTACGGAATTACTTTCGGAAAAATTAGACTTCACATCGTGTGGAAGATATTGTGCAATGCTTAGATTTTGTGCTATACCTGCACTATAAAAAAAAATATCGGTTATTAACAAAACTTGAGCTCGTTATCACATGATGCTAAGCGACAACGAGTAGTCGGTCAAGCGTGCTCGCCGACAATACTCCGAACTCCCACATTTATGACTGCCAATACATAGCTATGCTGTTATGGGGGCAGATTGACGTTGAAAATGATTACTAGCCTGCGAAAAACCTTAAAATCATTATTTTATCTCAATTATATAGTTGTTAAATTTTTTTTTGCATCAACGGCGGACTGAATTAATTTACTATTGTTTTGACTTATGACCATGCAGTGGAAACAATCTGGACGGTCTTTTTAAAGCAAGTGCAGCTTTACAGAACTATGACGTCGTCATTCTGCACAGTTGATTACATCTCAGACTGTTTATAACACTAAATATAATCCCCTTAAGCTGTGAAGTAAAATAAAAATAGAAAGTGTAGGCGTCTCAGAATAAGAATCTTTACATTACTCATTTTCGAGAAAAGGTAAATAATAGCCGATAAAATGTTATACCTCCCCCCGTAGTGTGTTCGGTAATAAATATGAGAACAGAAACTAGAATATTTTTTTAATGCCGAGGATACACGCATATAAATAACGATGGTTTTAAGATAGCTAACGTAAAATTTACATTTAAATGGTTCCTTTTAATAAAGCAAACGTGAGAAAACAGAAGATAACGTGAGTAAATGATAACAAAAGATACTAAATATATGTATACGTACGCATATATAAGACAACTTCGATATTTTTAGTAACTGTTACAGAAAAAGTACTATTACACAAGTCGATGTACAGAATTAAAAAGTGTACAAAAAAATTGAACTACACTTATACCACTGCACGGATTACACACTTAATATTCTTGGTACAAATTAAAGAAAAAAAAAACTGGATTAAAATCGATCCAATGGTTCAATATGTTACGATATCCCAATGATATACTCATATGATTCGTGAGAAAAAATATAACACCACATCACCACCCCGTTTTCACGGAGTTACAAAAAATTCCTAATAAAAATTTACCTGCACAAAAAATGAACAACCTTAGCGACGCAGCCGCTCCGATTGGCATTATTCTTAAACTACTTTTGTAATGTCGCAGACAGACAAATTTTATGACGACAAATTAATTACGAACTTGCGATACTGGAGTAAGCAGTCATACAACAATAGCTATAGCATAAAAGCAATAGCTATGGCAAAAAAGCAATAGCTATGGCATAAAAAGGTTATACCATAGGTAAACGTTCATTCACACACCATAATTTAAAACAAATTATTTTATTAACATCAACACGTTCCCAGCTAGGTGTGCTAGACTGCGTAATATATATATATAATATGAGATAGTCTGAAAGTAGCCCCGATTAGTGACAAGCTCAGGAGTAACTGTCTCAAATGATTTGGTCATGTTATAAAGAACATGTCACTAAAAGGGTCTTATGCATGAGTGTATAAGTACGTACTTGTAGAGGAAGACCAATAAGAAAATGGATGGACTGTTTAATGAGGGGTGTGC
Source organism: Pharmacophagus antenor (assembly GCA_018245475.1). Lineage (NCBI taxonomy): Eukaryota > Metazoa > Arthropoda > Insecta > Lepidoptera > Papilionidae > Pharmacophagus > Pharmacophagus antenor. The sequence goes on from DWQX01002841.1 coordinate 10,042, forward strand.
GTATGAAAGACGTGAATACAAACATGACGGCTGATAGAGATGTATGGATGAAGAAATAATCAGAAACGCTTTCCCAACCGGAGCGTTTTATTGAAAATTTTTCCTTGCGAGATTGTGAAGTGTATATGGAGACGATTTTTAATTCATCAGTAATTGACAATTTAATTCATTTTTAATATGTAAATTTAAAGTAGTTATTGAATAAAACACGTGGTCAACATTTTTTCAAAGGAAACTTTAGCGCGGGTTGTATACGCGCAGGTGCACGGAACACGTTAAGAGGCAATTTAAAAATAAACATTATATAAAGTTTCCACTTCCATGTTTTCCAACGACTTTAAAAAAATCCTAATACAAAATATGATAAATTAGGCCTTCGTAGAGAACACTAAATTTGAATTTCAAACTTTTTTATGTACTGTAGCCAAAAACGTGCTCAAATTCATTAAAAATTAATGACAATGAGGTCAAAGAATACAGTGAAGCGTGCTCGCCTAGAATAGAGCTCTCCTTTGTATGTCTGCCGGATTACAGCAATATTATTATGACAGTATGTTGTTTCATATGCTATTAATATTCCACCAAATCTGTCTCTTACGAAAAATGTTATATATGTGGGAATTGCTCAAGATGAATAAGTAGTCTTCTTTAAACGTCAATACTTTATTAATCTAAACCGTTTTCACGTCTTCAATCGTCTTTCGCCATCTTATAATACTTTTTCTATCCCGTCTAACATTCTATATACATCGGATCACCGATATTCACTTCCATTCTTACGTCTTTTATTTCTCTATACATTCACCCCTTTCTCTCACGTCTACATTCTGTTTCCTACATATATTAGTTCCAAAAATATGTTATGAATAAATAATGAAGTTACGATCTATATCACATGATTCCGAACACCCAGTATTGGCTATTACACTTAATAAAGACCAGCCCCTGAATCGAAGCCGGAACCTCCCTGTTATAAAGCATAAAGTAAACCATTGCGCCAAGGAGACAATTAACACTATATTTACCGGACCCGTCATTTTGACGGACCAACCTTACTTAAAAAGTTCCGTATACTAATATCGTTTGACATTTTTATTTTTTTATACTTCTCCTGGTAACATTGTTCTATACATTTTATTATAAAACAGAAAAATATGAATACAATAATGCACAAAATTACACGATACTCGAAAATAAAACTATAAAAATTTGACGGTAAATCTAGTGTTAAATGTTTCAATAATATCTAAAATTGTCGGGACTGATACAAAAAATCTAAGACAGAAAACACAAAATATAGAAATGGATCGATTTTCGACTGTGTCCACGCAATAACAAAGTCGATATTTCTCTATTTAACGTTAATTTCAATTGTAAACTCAACAGCCCGTAAAAGAGCACGTGTAAGCGATGTGACGCAGGCTTTATTATTACTATTCTCATAATTTATTACTTCTATGCAAATGTAATTTTCCTACACGTTAGCGTAGAAAATGTAATGAAAACTTGAACACCATAGAAATATAATACTTATTTTTGAATAGTGAAACTATATTCGATTTCCTTTTTTCTATTATTTTTTACAAGCCATTCTTTTTATTTCACGAAACGTCGACGCCAGGAGTACGCCCCCAGCTATTGGTAAGCGAAAAGACTACCCGTAGAAAAAAACTTAATAAAATGTTTATACAGCACCAAGTTGCGCTCGTCGCCTTGAATCAATGAAATAAATTGGATTTGATGAATTAACACCGCCCGCCATATTTGATTACTATGAATTCAATCGGCACGCCCATGTGTTGCGGACAACCGCTGTCAAAAGTCTGAGTGCCAAATATTTGTTTCATTCAAACTTTTAATCGTTACAAAGTCATCGGTGATCAATATCTAATACTCTCATTTTCAGATTCGTTCTGTAAAAGGTTTATTGATTACGATCCGATCTCGCAGATCACACTAACTTTTTACACTAACAAGTTTGTTAATGTTGTATGTATCTTCATCTTTTCTGTTTCAGTTAATACAAGATTTATATTATACTTAACCTCGAATTTACGTGACATTAAGCAGCAATGAGACTAAATAGTGAAGCGTGTCTGTATAGTATACTTTTGGCTATCACTTGTGGGAGATTGTTGGAACACAACAATGCTGTTATTGCGTCAGATTGAAATTGATGGTGGTAGCTAGCCAGGCGAGTTCGAAAAACCTTACCACCATCCAAACTCCAGCAATATTCGTTAAGATCATTTTGATCATCACGATTACGCTTGCCATTTCAGCCACTAATGTTGAACAATATAGTGTTAACCAGCTAGGTGCGATCAACGTGTACAAGTCAATTTAAAATTTGTACACGTAACAGTCAACGTATATTCACGGTGTAAAATAAAAACAAATACCATCGACATGTACGTAGAAATTCCAAATATTTCGTAAAATTTATAACGGGATTATTTACTCGGCATTTTGCGGGTAAAGTTGTCATTGCTTGCTTTTTATTATTTACACTTTGATATTTTAAAAAGAAATTCCACTGCTAACAGGTTAAGTCGGATCATGGGAAACCCATACCATGCATCCATCAACTGGACTTGAAACCGCTTCGTAGCATGGTCATGCACTATGGTTAGAAACTACTATTTTTACCGCGAGCTATGATTTTGACAAAATTGTAATAAAAATATATTACGGATTCGGGTTGGCGTCGAACATCAATCGAATTTAACCAGTAAATATTGATAAGATAATAACTCATGCAGAATATTATTCAATACTGACCCTGTCTCACTCGTCCGCGTCTCGGGACGTGGTAACTATTTTTATCAACCCTTTGCACACGATTTAATTTCAAAGTTTTTGTATGTCAATTCGTATAGATTATAAGCTAAGCGAATTAAAGTTATTACATACGTTATTATAAGAAAAATACATATTATTGAAATTTTGATACTTTTCAAAATAAGTGCAATAAAATTAATAATGTCACCTCCAGTGTGACATATGAGTGAAAAGCGTTAAGAGTTTTCTAGTCCATTGATTCAGAAAATAATAAGTTTAATTGATATTTGAGCATCCCCTTTCCCCCCTCTTAGGAGCCAAATTTCAATATACACTTTTTTAAAGTATACGTACATACATACACATACAAAAATAATACACCCTCCAATTTTTGTTTCTAGGACCAACATGATAGACATAGTTCAGTTAGTGAATCATATACAATACATATTATTTTTTCTAAATTCAAACTAATATCTATATCATAAACATAAATTTTATACAGAATTTTGTGTTGCAACGCCCCTCTTTCTCATTGTTCTTTTACCAATAGTGGTTTCTGATGACAATTGTTAAAGATATTCAATTTCAATTAGGTGAAATACCTAACATCTTACAGGTCAATGTCTTTACAGAAAAGATAAGATTATAAAATTTTTTGATAAACTATTTGAAATACAAGAATTGCAAATAGTGACACAATAATTCATTTAAAAATAATGTATCAATTAAATGTTATCAATAATAATGGTTTAACAAATTTGATTTTATAAATGAATACTATGACTATACTTTTATTTAGATAGTTATTGTTGTTTCATACTAAAATTAAAAATAGTCATATTTCCAATGCAAAGAAAAACTCAAAATTGTACATCATAAATGGATTTTACACATATACATATTAGCTTTAGTTATTTATATCTGCAACTTTAATGTTAAAATATTAAAGCAGCTGATGTATAGACATAATAGTGAAATCTATAATATAAATATATATACATACATAGATGAAAAAATATGAGCATAACTTACCTCACATAATATAAAAATTTGACATTTCAAACCATATTTTTCATGCATAATTTTGTTACAAAATAGCTAGCTATTAAATCACAGAAATATGAAGACCTTGTTTAAAAATTGTTATTTGAATTCAACTTACCCATTAAATATGTTCCACATAACGCCAATACAATGAGCAGAATAAAAATCTTCTTCAACCTCCTGGGCTGCTTTAAAGTTAAACTTCTAGTGCTGATATGTGGTGTTGAGGTATTATCTTTTAACTGAAAACAAAATGTATCCTTACAGTTCTTAAAGCTACAGTATAGTTGTAAGAAAATCTAAATAATTTAGTAATAATTTCCAGCTTTCAGTGCCCTATTGAAATTGCATCCCTTAAAAACAGTAATTATATATATCCGGCTCTTGAAAATGTCCAAAATTGTATAGTTAACCAGGTCAAATTAATGTAATGAAGGACACTTTCTACAAATTTAAGAGGCTTTTTCTTTTATTTCTAACAAAAGAGCTACTAATACAATTGTTTAAATAAATTGTGAAATTTTTAAACGCAATAAGAACATTTTACAAAATGCAAACAAATAATAAAATGGGTATTTTGAGAAAAGTAATGACATTTTAAATTTGATGTTGATCCACAAGGGACACAAGCAAACTTAAGACTATTTCTAGTTCAACTATTTTTATTAACATTCAGCTATTAACTGAATTCATTGCAATGGCATTACTTCCTTTATTTTTAATTATAACAGATTATATGCATTATTCTAAACCTATAACTGATAATAATGAATCTTTTCACTTATGAATTATCACTGCCTTTAAGTATTAATGTATTAATTACCTCTTTTTTGTAGCGGTTAACCTCTTGCCTTCTATCACAGAGATGTGTCGTTCATTTCTGGGGCTACATTTTTAAAACCTTGCTAGCCACTACTTACACATTATCAATCTACTACTATAACTATTTTTTTCTAATAATAATACATATAAGTATACTGCAGCTCGCCCATTTCCATGCTTCACTATCTTTAACCTCGTTATCACTTAAAATCATATAAAATTGAGGTCAACTGTTAGCCCATTGTAATTAAAAAAAATTCTTATTTTTTGTGCAAAAATAACTTAATTATCTTAATGCTTACCGTACTATACAAAAAAAAACAAGTAAACAAAGGGACTAAGTAATAAATAGCCACTAATTATATAAACCGAAACTTATTTAATATATGTAATTTGACTGTCTTACCTCTAAATATCTGTACGTACTGAACTTTCCCATATCGGGATAAAATGAACATCACAAATAAAGACACATATATTTAAATATTACTTAAACATGTCATTACTGTTAGAAAATAGCGCTATAACATAATATAATCATCTTGACATCCTTACACGAATTGTCCTGAGATTCTTGTTTTTAAATTATTTATTGGCTTTTAACACTAAATAATGAATATTAACTATACGTAAGAAGACGAGTGCTACATCGCTATACTACAAAATAAAAATAGAGTGGCATTTAACAAACTTCAAATAACATCACCCATCAATGTCAAAATTTGAAGTCGTTTCTTTTTTAATAATAATCGACATCAATGAAATAGTTGCCAGTGCAAAAAATTAAAAACAAAAAGCAATTAATTATGAAATATGGATTACAGCTTTTATTTTCAGAGTAATTATCAAGGAGCACCACAATCAAACCTTAGAATTTATGCGGGTTGGTATATATTGGTATATATATATTGAAAGAAAATTTCTATACCATCAAAAGATTGATTTTGTTTTTTTTATAGGAAGAGTAGGCAAACGACCGAGCGGTTCTGATGGAAAGTGATCACCGTCGCCTATTGACGGCCGTAACACTCAGAGAGTTGCAACTGTGTTGGCGACCTTTAAGGAGTACGTTCGTTTTCTTTTTCTTGAAGGCCTGTAACTCATATCGGTCCGGAAAAACCGCTGGCGACAACTGATTCCAAAGATTGATTGTACTAGGTATTTTATTGTATTGTACAAAGATGGCGCTTAACACGCATAATGGAAGATTGCCAATCATCCAGATGATGATGATAGAATTTGGCGTTGTGTCGTGTACTGCGGTGAAAGAATACAGCGGCGGGAATCATTCCGAACAATTCTTCGGTACACTCCCCTGGGAAATTTTATATAAAATGCAGAGGGGATGCAATATACCTTCCCATAATATATCTGGTAATAATTTCTCTTCAAAATTTTTGTTTTGTTTAGTTTTTATTTACCTATGATTAAAATTGTGTCACAAATGTCTTCAGAGTTATTAAAAAATAGTGAACACAAAAAACACCCAATCATGCTAAAACTATATAAGAGATAAAACAAGAACCCTTTACGGATTCGACTGGCATAAAATGAGCCTAAAACATATTTAAGCTATGGTTTAAGTCTATGGTACAATGTAAATTATAGATGGTCAGACATGATGGCGGTGACAGTTATAGCCATCGTTGCCGCAAAAGTTGAAATTATAATAATATAATAAAGAGAGGTACTTATTTTATAGATATAAGTATCTCATGACATAATTTTAGTTGAATGTAGAATATAAACAGTTTATATAATATAAAATATCAAAATAATACATTGTAAAGTGTAAGTTACGTTATTTTATAAAAAAAATGATAAGGAAAAACAAATGAATATAAAATTCGGCCCTTCATAATTATTAAAAATACGTTACCTTCCTTTGCCGTAAGTCACGCATTGCTGTTACTAATCCAAAATGTATGAAGTAATTTATAATCTCTATATATTTATTATTTATGTCAGACAAATTGTTATTAACAATAAAATTCACTACAGCACTAAAATAACATAATTATGCAATAAATTATAAAATTCCAATTAATTATTTAAAAGTTCGGATCACTTATAGCGAAGAAATAATGTAATTTAATAAACAATTATTATAAAATTACACGTAACACAATGATTTAGTCCATAGACTATATCATACTATTATAACATTGGACACAATAGTGCCAGTCAACAAGATTACATATCGTAATTGAGAAAACTGAAAAAGTGCGCGGAATAGTGATGTGATGTGTGTTACAGTTATAATCGAACTTATTCTTAAACTTTCAGTACAAAATGTACTCTATAAATTCGTCAGTATTTTTATTCGATTTTATAGTTTCAAACACACATCAAAGTGAAACTGACTTTGTTTTTAAATGCCCGAATCTAGACTATTTGGAACCAAATAACGCAAGCCCCGGCAGTAAAGTGAAAATACGTTGACAAATTATCCGTAGGTATTTTCGTCAAAGCGTAGTATGTCATCGATTTTTAAAAAGCTTATTTTGGTGAAAGAACAAATGGAAAACTACTAAGTTTATCTGTAGACTACTAATTTTAAATAAACTGACTGTTTTTAAAAGTGGTAAGAACAAAATGTTTATCTAAATAATTATGATTAACTTTAATTTCGTGTAATGTAAACAGCTGTATATGTATAACTAAAATTGTGCCGGAATAAAAGTATATAGAATTGATCGAGGTATCAAAAATAGTTACGGAGATGTCCAAAATTTCTCATATGTACAGACTAAAAATGGTTTTGTTAGTACAGTTTAGCTAGCTGCGTATAACTAGTCTGGCCATAAATACCGTTACTATATAAAAACTTTTCTTATTATAGCATTTTAATTATTCTGAATTTGGAACACGTTTATTAATTAAAAGCTTCTTTTGTTTTCGCGCCATATCACATATTTTTTCGTGTTCATTATTAAATTACAATATGGAATAGGGTTTTAAAGAAAATAGGATTGCAGTAATCGCTTTGAACAAACTGGGTATGGAGCCGTCGGTCATAATCCAGACACTTCAAAAGCTTGGTATCAGCCGTATGTTCGTATAATACTATCAAGATACAACAACACTTCCTCCGTCAAAGATCAGAAAAGATTGGGACGGCCACGTGCTATTAGAAATACAAAGGCTTTTAATGCTGTTAAAGCTAGAATTTGTCGAAACCCGATTAGGAAACAAAAAATCTTATCGCGAGAAATGAAGATTCCCGCTAGGACTCTTTCGTGTATTATAAAACAAGACCTGAAGCTCGGTGTTTATCGTCGATATACGGGACAACGTGTCATCATCTTGCGTCAATGATGGTTTGGTGGGGCGTGTCTTATCAAGGAGTCACAAAACTACATTTTTGTGAAAAACTTCAGCCAAACTGTATCAAGATAGAGTCTTGCATCGTGTAGTGAAACCTCCCAGCAATATACTTTTTAAAAATATACCGTGGACTTTCCAGCAAGACTGCACCTGGTCACAAGGCACGAACTATCCAAGCCTGGCTTGAAATCAACGTTCCGAACTTTATAACAACTGAAGACTGGCCATCATTTAGTCCAAATCTCAACTCAAAACTTCAAGTTACGGTCAGTTTTAGAGGACATGGCCTGCTCTAAACGACACGGCGACATTGAGTCTCTTAAAAAATCTTTGGAGTAAGCAGTGGCGAAATTTCCCTTGTAAACAGTGCGTAAATCCATACCTTGGGGACCAGACAGTTTAAAGGCCTATATAAAAGCCAAAGGTGGCCATTTTGAATAATATATATATATATATATATTGGTGAGACTAAAAAATATGTAGGTGTAAATTTTAGTAATATTACATCACTTCACAAAAAAAATGCATTTTCATTTGTAACAGAACTTATGGCCGGACTATAACATGTTTCGCGATCACGAAACACATTTAGAGTCTTAAAAATATTTCCTGTGTCATGGGCATCACTATTAGGCTTAACCTTGGTTTACTGCTATTAAACATCAGTAGATGTAATGTGACTATGCAAAAAGGCGTCATAATTATTAGACTTGAGATATAGTAGAGTTTATTTATAAGTTCATCATCACAAATTCTTGTTGCGTTTTCTGTTAAATAAAGTTTTTTGTTACAAATTTTATTTGGTTTATTTGATACATTTTACTTGATTAAGAGTATAAAATTTAACAGATTCTAAATATTATGTAGATAACGTGATATACACATTTTAGTTATACGATTATTTTTTTTTGAAAAGTATAATAAAAACATGGACAATCACGTGAAATTGGAATAAAGTGTTACTCCTTTGTCAATAAAAATAAGTCAAAAGAGCCCCAATTTGGATAAAAATTTGCGTCATATATTATATACATGAAAAAACCCAAATTTTTTACTGAATGTTTAAAAAAATATTAAATCCCTGTACAGTTCGAAATAGCCCAGTTAACCCATGATAAAGATAGTACGTTAAATTAACACCAAATAATTTCCATCCATGATTAATGACAAAATTAAATACATAACTGCATTTTGAAATAAACAAAAAGAACATGACCTAAAATTATGTATATTCCTTGCAGAGCGTTCATAATGGAGCTTAATGAAATGATTTTAAAGAAACTAAAGGAGTACGGGGTTGGACATAGGAAACTTCACGACGAACTTTTCGCTAGGGACAGAACGCCGCCTAAGTTCGGAGTGTACGATGAGGATGAAGAGGAACTGTGCCATCAAATGTAATTTCTTTTAACCCTATACATATAACTTACTTGTTTTCAGGAGATATTTACGCTGTTAGTCTTTTTAACGATTTTTACAGCTTCATCGGTCATAAGGCCGTGGATACGGTCGATACGCGAGCTAGTTAACGAGTTATAAATTCATCGCATCCGGGCGTTACGTTGCACGTAACGGGGGGTATTTTGTACGTCTTTTTTTGTTTGAAAGTTTATGTTTTCGAGATTGGCCTTGGTTATACTGCACTTGTCGCGTTCGGACAGTGATTTGCCTTTTGCTTTGTAACACGGAGTTCCCGGGTACAATTCCCAGATTTAATAAGTAGTGGAATTGGGAGTTGTGGTTGCGAATCTGCCGTCATAACAATATATGAGCCGGAACTATTCTGAGCGAATACGAGTACTGAAAAAGGGCAACTCCTTCGGCTATCAAAAATTAACAATTTGCACACGAGAGTATGTTTTCGCACATAATAAATCATATGGAAATATATAGTGGCGCTTTTAAAGTTATTCTACGTTTAAGTTTTAATGATTTTACAATTAGAAAGGAGTAGGATACAGCGAGTGTCATTAGTTTACATGGTGAGTGAGACACATCTCAAAAGCAAGGGTTAATTACTTTTAAT